>LGRX02007452.1:0-14630 GCA_001247695.2 Cymbomonas tetramitiformis | reverse complement strand
ATAGACCTGGTCACTGCCCTGCGCCCATATAAGCCTGGCCACTGCGCTGCGCCATATAAACCTGGCCACTGCGCTGCACCTATATAAGCACCCAGATGCATCAGCTTGGGAAACTCCCTTCTACCTTTGCAGTGTTGCCCAGCATGCTGCAGCCGGCGATGGTAATGTTACGACTGCTCCTTGCAAATGCCACGCCGCCATCACCCTGCACACATCGTGGCCCAAACCCCCAAGCATGGTGTCACACGCACTCCACACACACCCAGCACCTTCTCAGCTCCTCTCAGAGTGTCACACGCACGGTGTCACACGCACTCCACACACACACCCAGCACCTTCTCCGCTCCTCTCAGAGTGCCGTCAGTTATATTACGGTTATAGTTTCATTTCCTCAGCACTCCAATTTCGTACTGCTTCCCCTTGCTGGCCATGCTCATCCACCTGCTCCGTGCCGATGTAAGATAGATAGCCAAGTATGGCTCATTCATTACTGCACTACTACACTGCCCACTCCATATGAACATACAACGGCCGTTTTCGATCCAGAAGCCAGCGAATCATTGCTCAGCCCGAAATCGGGCGCTTTTCCAGCAAACAGCGGGTTCGTATAATTCGGAATGCTTAAATCGATCGAAACGGGTGGGAACGGATTGCGAGATGTGATTCGCGGCCGGTGGGAATAACTTCTCTTCATGCATCACACTGTTGACAGAAAAGGAACTGAAAAAGTTGCTTGAGCGGAGACGGCCATGCAGAGAAGAAACACGCGCTGCGTCTTGACCGAGCTCCTGATCAGACGGCGCAACAGACTCTTTCCACGGCAACTTTTCAGAATGACTCTTAACTCCTGCGGCGATGAGATGGCCGGGTTGAACTACGTAGTGTCGGACAAGAGCAGTGAGAGCGGTGATAACCAGGGTCTAGACAACAACAAGGAGGAGGATGCAGAAGTTGGACCTCTCTAAGCATATACTTATACTAGCATGTGACATTGAGTCAGTGCCCTTTGTGATTGTGTCCAATCTACCGTCAAGGCCTAAGCATACCATTCACAGTGCTGTGTATAAATCACTCCGCACTGTATGGTTTTCTGAGATTGATTGATACAGAAATCACATCAGGACAGGTGTCGTTTTGGCAATGGTCACATGGGTCCCACATAATTTTGGGATAGATATTTGGTGTAATTTATGGCATACCTTACCTAAATACACCCAACCATACCTTCAACCACACCTTCAACCCGACTATACGCTGACCTTGCAAACAGTGGTCCATCGCACATTGTGAAACCATACCAATCACCCATTTCCGTCACTGCTAGATAGCGGGATGGGCGTGAGACCGGTCACAGGTTGGGCATGAAACCCGTATACATACATATATATGAGGGGAATACATGGATTTTGATATACGCCAGAGGCATTCATATAACATATACATGAGTGTGTATATGTTGGGATTTCGCGGACCCTACACTTGCTCGGGGGGAAATAGATTTATGTTACAGATTTATATAATAGGCGTTTAGATATATACAATCATGCAGATATGCATGACGCCTCACTGGCTCCTTCGCTCTCGTTCCTGATTGAGATGACGGCGATGTGAGAAATGGGAAGGATCAGCTTGGGAAACTCCCTTCTACCTGTGCAGTGTTTCCCAGCATGCTGCAGCCGGTGATGGCAATGTCATTACTTTCAAATGAAAATACCACGCCACCGCCACTAGTTCGATATTCTTCTGCGCTACTATAAACATATTCCTGCGCATTGTGACCACCCACGCACGCCCACGCACAGCGCACTAAACTCATCGCACCATACATAGCATTCACTCGTAGCACCATCTCCTCAAAAACCATCCTGAAGGCATGCGGGCTATGAGCTGCCTCAAATTTTCTTTTCTCTCTCACCGCTTCTGCAAATCAGTATGGGCAGGCCCCCTTGGAAGCCCCCCATCACCACATAAAAGTTCACCATGCTTGGGCCATGCAGTTGCATCATGCCCGAGCACAACTATATTCGTTGGCCATTGCACGTCCATCCTAAGTGTGCTTGAGCTCCAGATGGCCTACGCACTACTGCATCGCATATAACCAGGGAGCCGGGTTGCTCACGTGACCGCGGAGAGCATATAACCAGGGAGCCGGGTTGCGCACGTGACCCCGCGCAGAGCACTCTGCCAGGAGCCGGGTTGCGCCGCGTGACCAGCGAAGAGCATATAACCAGGAGCCGGGTTGCTGCGTGACCCGGAGAGCATATAACCGCAGGAGCCGGGTTGCGCCGCATTGACCCGCGGAAGGCTCACTCTATAACCAGGAGCCGGGTGCGCCACGTGACGCGGAGAGCATATAGCCAGGAGCCGGGGTTGCTCCACCAGTGACCGCGGGCTCATCATAACCAGGGAGCCGGGTTGCTCCACGTGACCGCGGAGCATATAACCAGGGGCCGGGTTGCGCACGTGGCCCTGGAGGCATATAACCAGGGAGCCGGGTTGCGCACGTGACCGCGGAGAGCATATAACCAGGGAGCCGGGTTGCGCACGTGACCGCGGAGAGCATATAACCAGGGAGCCGGGTTGCTCACGTGACCGCGGAGAGCATATAACCAGGGAGCCGGGTTGCTCACGTGACCGCGGAGAGCATATAACCAGGGAGCCGGGTTGCTCACGTGACCCCGCAGAGCGGCTAGCGCTCTTGGCTCGTCTATGGTGCGCTAATATGCCATTGGGCCTCTTCGCCGCAAGGAGGCTCGCCTGTGCCAACAAATATTTTAAGGGACCCAATTTGATAGGCTTACCCGCAATGGTCCAGCACCTGGGGACCATGTGATCCGTCAGCTTGGATGCTATGGTGCGGTGGACACTTCCTGGGTAAAGGGCAGTTCAGCCGAGTGCAATCTACCTCTGCAGTGTTGTTAACCATGTTGCTGCTCGTGATGGTAATGTTGCCACAGTTTCCCGCATATACCACTCCCCCGGACTGCGCAATTCTCCTCCAAGGGCCAAGCAAAGTGTCCCACACCCCTCCCCAACCCGCTGTCAACGCCCCATGCATGCACTGCCTCACACACCCCACTGCTTAGTCAACTCATCCTGGCGCACAGCGGCAACTCATAGCGCGCGAATTGTGCCCTGCAGTTGCACGTCATCCGAGCACTGCAACCCCCACAAGGCACCACGTGATGTTGACCATTCTCACCTGTGCACTATTCTGCAACATGTGACTTCCCACTATAGCAATGTCGCCACTATTTTCCGCATACACCACACCACCGAGCTGCGCATCGCTTCCCTCCCACCCAACCACAACACCCGACACATCTCCCAGCCCCCTTCAAGACGTCCGGACTGTCGCATCGACATGTTGAGGTACCCCAACGCTCGTCGGTTTCCTATTGCGTGTGGACACTCCATCACCGCCCACGAAAGCTCATAGGGCGTAGCGTGGCAACCACTCTGCAGCAAGAAAGCATAGCCCAGTACAAGTGAAGGAACCAAAATAGCCAATGCTTAGCCATCCTCGAGAGTTGCCATGCATCGTATCCTCTTGCATATATAATGCTTTGACTTTTAGCAAGTTTTTTAATTGAGAATCGGAGTTTGACACTCTCCCCTTCCTCCGTAGTTGGTATACTTATATATATATATATATATATATATATGTTACAAACCATGTCAGCCCCATGTCCGCGCCAAATGTCAGAGAAATACGGTTTTCTACGCTTTCTTTGTTGAACATGGTTGAAGTATATAACTTACAGTCTGTAGGCTCTATGGGGCGCGATTGGCGTGACATTTTTCACAACACCAATCACGCCGGGCGGGATTGGCGTGAACGGGGCGCGATTATTCGCGCCGCGGGATTGGCGTGTAACATATATAACATCATTCTGGAGCTTGGAACATCAATTCATCGATAGTCGTTCTCTGTTCCACATACCATGGCAGAATTGTACGATATGTTGCAATTGGAGATATTGATGTTGCCGGCATAGAAGGTGTAAACAACGCCACCGCTCGACTCCGATCCCTGCAGTGCCATCCAACAAAATACATCGGACATGGGCCACGTCAGCACCAGCTCCCTTTTGTACTCGTTTGAGGAGTGGTGTGTGCAGGCGCCTGCACACTCGTACCATTGCATACCAACTGGTCACCAATACGTGTCAACCAAACTGCCAGATTGTCAGCTTGCCATGCGGACCAGAACAATCATCAATTTCAGAACGTGATATTATTTTCTCTTCGGATTTGGAAAGATCATGGTGTCGAAAATAAATGAGGAAAGGATCTCTTCAGAATTAGAGAGATCGTCCCGGTGCCTTAAAATAAATGGGGAGTAGGATCTTACGGCTAGTACATGAGAAGAATAATCTTACCGCTAATACATAAGGAGAAGAATCTTACCGCAAATACATGAGGAGAAGGATCTTACCGCAAATACATGAGGAGAAGGATCTTACCGCAAATACATGAGGAGAAGGATCTTACCGCCAATAAATGAGGATATGGATCTTACAACTATTACATAAGGAGAAGGATCTTACCATACATGAGGAGAAGGATCTAACCACTAATACATGAGGAGAAGGATCTTACCGCGAATACATGAGCAGAAGGATCTTACCGCTAATACATGAGGAGTATGATCTTACCGCTAATATATAAGGAAAAGATCTTGCATGAATACAAGAGGAGTAGGATCTTACCGCGAATACAAGAGGGAGTAGGATCTTACCGCGAATACATCGTGAGTGGGATCATTTCCATATACATGAGAAAGGATCTTACCGCTAATACATGAGGAGTAGGATCTTACACTAATATAGGAAGGATCTTACATGAATACAAGAGGAGTAGGATCTTACCGCGAATACATCGTGAGTAGGATCGTACCGCTAATACATGAGGAGTAGGATAGTACCGCTTATACATGAGGAGAAGGATCTTACCGCTAATACATGGGTAAAAGGGTCTTACCGCTTATACATGAGGAGTAGGATCGTACGCCTTATACATGAGGAGAAGGATCTTACCGCTTATACATGAGGAGTAGGATCTTACCGCTAATTAATGAGGAGTAGGATCGCATCGCTTATATACGAGGAGTAGGACCTTACCGCGAATACATGAGGAGTAGGACCTTACCGCTTATGCACGAGGAGTAGGAAATTTACCACTGATGCATGAGGAGTAGGATCTCACCGTTGATACATGAAGAGTAGGGTCGTATCGCTAATAAATCGGGAGTAGGAAAATTACCGCTGATACAAGAGGAGAAAGATCTTACCGCTTATAAATGAGGAGTAGGATCGTACCGCTTATACATGAGGGGAAGGATCTTACCGCTTATAAATGAGGAGTAGGATTTTACCACCAATACATGAGGAGTAAGACCTTACCATAAAGTTGGTTAGTAACAGACCACTTAGTGTCATATCTAGTTGCTCATCAAGATGGTCTTTATTTACACGTCCATCAATTATAAGCAATGGGCCTTGTTGGTTCCCATCGATGACACATAGCCCATCACCACACTCGCCTAGCACGTTGAGGGATCGTGAGATGTTGACAGGCGTAAAAATATCCAGCCTGCCACACACACGATACAAGACCTCACAAGCCTGCCACTGATCGCACCGCACACCGTTTTAGCACTCTTCCACCATGAGCTCTAATCCAAGAATATCACCAACGCACTATTGGCCACCCACCGATTACTTGGGAAATTGTACCTTTTTGCAGAAGTATTGTGTGCCCTCTAAAAGGCCCCTAACAATTTCATTTAGAGGATAAGTAATAATCACACCTCGTCACCTTGCTCCCGGAATTAACATCCCTAGATGGGATGTGCACCGTTCGGTTATTTGGCTTTTGTTGGAATAACTAATACTGGAATAAGCTCCTTGTTTGAGTTATCCTCCAACTTGAATGGATTGTGCATTGTGCATTCTAGAGATTATGGGATCCGTGAGTAATGGGATGCATGATTGCGGTGAGTTATGCAGCTCGACATGTCCCTCCGCATGCCCTCGTCCACGTCATCGACACCATTCATCAAGCCCTCTCCCCCGCACACTTTGCTGCCGCGTGCACGTTTTCCTTAAATACGTGCAGGTGTGGTTTCTTCCCTCCAGATTTGCGGAAACAAAAGCGTGCATCACCTGACATCAGTTCTTAGCACAATGGTTGCAACAGTTTCATCTTCCAAAGCTGCACCCCAAAATGCACAGTCGCCAGGTTTTAGAGGAGGGCTCTACTTAAGTTAATTGGAGCTTGCGGAATTTTAGAGGTTTCTTCACCCTCTGAGATCGAGCAAGTATTCACCAGGGTCAGATAGAGATATGGCAGATCGAGTGACGCAGTGTGGCCTCGGTGTCCCAGGCCCACAATGCAAATATGGGCCGAGGTACAAGAGACTCCATAGCTAGCTCGAGATGGTTGTCACTATCTACTTAATGGATATGACGGATGGAATTCCACAGCTCTGTTCTTCGTGTTTCTTCTTTTGTTTCTTTTGCGCTTCCATCTCACCCGTCCCACAAAGTCAAACATGCATTTGCAGAGAACCTGTGAATCAGCCCTAGCTAGAAGTTGTGTATCGGCATAGAAACATATTTCAAAAGAGATTCTCTCAAAACAACATTTCAAAGCATGTAAAAAGAAAGCTGGTTTTAATGAAATGTATGTCAGCAGTATGCCTTTTGGCAACTCGATGGTGTGTGCAAAAGAAACATCGAGCTATTGGTGTGTGTGTGTGTGTGTGAATGGATTTGAACTTCCTTTGGTGATTAATGCCAAACAAGAGGTATCGGTATTAGAGATAGCTACCGCCGTACCCTGCTCAGAGGATCCAACCATTCCACACATTGTTAGTGATTGGCCGACGTTCACCAACCACCACCGCTGGAAGTACTAGCCACGGGCACCCTAAGTCCCGTGGGGTTCCAGCTCGCCAAGACTTACTGATATATCCGAGAGTCCGGGTGTTGCCCCTGCCCGCTGGAGACGCCTGAGGGAAGGGCACCCCTAGTCTCGCTCGCCAATCCTCGCCGTGCCCTTCCCACGATGTGTCATAGCCGCGTCCTCCGGGTACCGACTACCACCACCCCCCGCAGCCTATCCGTGATCAAAAGCCGCGCCACCTCCCGGCCACCCCCTCCTTCCCTCATCCATCTCACCATGCCCAAGGATCGCCAACCCCTCCATCACCTCCGCCATCCCGCCCAAATCATGTTCCCGCTCATGCGTGCAAACCTCGCGCTCCAGGCTCGGGATGGGCCCCCGGGCTCTGAGGGGCCCGGCGAGTGTCAACTCCGCCCGCGAGCCTCCCCACATCTCACCCGTCACCCTCACCAGTTGCCCCCATGCCATCAACACCCTCAAGAAGGTCGGCCACCCGCCTGCTCGCCCCCATCAAGGTGTCCACCCCTCCCTCCGCCAAGGCCATTGCTTGCTCCGGCGAGGCCCACTCTATCTGCTCCTGAGTGTAGACCCCACCCTCCGGGCCTGGCGGCGAAAGGTCATCCCACTCATTCAAGATATCCTCGACACTTGACGCCGCCTGGCTGAGCCTGCCTGTGCCTGCACGCGCCCCCAGATCACGCTCGGCGGTGCCCCTCCTTGACCCCCCACAGTGCCCAGCTGCTCCGCCTCCCAACGCACGTCCTCCATGCCCTCCAAAAGCCTCGATGCCATCGCGCCTGCCTCGCCTGCCCCACCGGAAGTCTGCCTAGACCGCTCACGCTACGTTCCCTCAGATTCCCGCGTCCCACCGCCAAATCCATCCTGCGTGGCATAGTCTGTCTCCTCGGACGCATCGTGTGTGTATGCTTATCCTTACGACTCCTTTGGCACCCCGTAGCCACAGGAGACTGCACTATGTACCCACGCCGGGGATCAAAGGATTCAGCACACACTTCGGGACACTCATCCGGATTCTCCGGAGCTCACTAGTGAAGAATGGGACCCCCTAAGCCTCGCTGAGCCACCCAAGCCCCTCTACATCTGCACCGCCAGCGCACTGCCGCCTTGTGCCTGAAGCCGGTTCATCCCTGCCCCCCAAGCTGCGCGAGCCATATCTCCACCACCAAGCCCACGCGCAAGACCACCCCTCTGCTACCTGAGCCTCGTTGGGCCACCTGAGCCCCTCTGCGGCTGTCCTGCCGGCGCATTGTTGCTGTGTCTCTGAAGCCGGCTCACCTCCGCCAATCGAGCTACCCCTCCACCACCAAGCCCACATCCCACATCAGCCCGCTGCCCTCTAAAGCCTGGTCTCAAGAGAGCTTGCCCACCCACGCCACGGTGCCCTCATCCAAACTTACGTGTGTGCGTGTGTCAGGCAACGGACAGCATGCGATTCATTCAATGGAGAATGCTTCCCGGCAGTTCTATGCAGATCCTGTGCGAATGAATTATTACCCTGAATGAATTGTTCTCGGCTGTAAGAAGGCACTTCAATAACGGCAACTCCCCCAGTCACTGCTACACATGGTGTTGTTGGTGGGGACGGAGGTGCACATAGACACATAGGCGGAGGAGCTGTCCACATCCCCACCTCGCTCTCTAACCCTCAATCAGCGCCGTTTATATATTAATTGACTCGTTTATTTCAACTGATAATCAGCTCAAAAGGACAATGCTATATACCATAAACCTGCAAATGTTCACATAATATAAAAACTTCTCCCCGATAGTATAGGTTTAGCTCTTGACATTTACCACAACCAATCTAACCCCAATGAACGCACTCTTGCATATGGGGTACAAGGTGGTCACTCGGGCCTTTGCAGGTACCGAGGGTCCAGAGGCGGCCAAAGGTTGGAGTCACTTTCACAGAAAAAGGCTGAAAAACTGCAAAATACACTTAGCGTTTGGGCTCATACAATGTGAACCGCTATAGGTATTCAAGTTCTGAAAAGTGCGTATTTTTTTTTCAGCTCAATTGTAGTTTGATGCAACAATCCCCAAAACCCGAACCGAAATTTTGAAGTCGTGACATCGATCGCAAAACGGTGACGAAAGTGTCACTTTCGTCACCGTTTTGCGATCGATGTCAATGATCCAATTCTTCGATTCAAGTTCTCGGGTTTTTTGCAACGAACTGGAATTGAGCTGAAAAAAAATACGCAATTTTCAGATCGTAAATACCTGTGACGGTTCGCATGCTACGAACCCAAACCCAAACCCTAACTTGTTTTTGGCCGAAAAGTGACGTTTCTGGACCCTCCGTACCTGCAAAGGCCCACTCGCTTCTGAAATAAACACAAAAAATACAGATCCGACCCATGTGGTGGATCACAATTTTTTTGTGCGGGGAAAATGAATATTATCACCGCACGCGCCATGACTGCAAGGCACTACTCGGCTGGGGGGGGGGCACATGATCATCACCACGCGCGCTGTGACTGTATATATGGCACTACTGGGCTTG
This sequence comes from Cymbomonas tetramitiformis, assembly GCA_001247695.2. Classification (NCBI taxonomy): domain Eukaryota; kingdom Viridiplantae; phylum Chlorophyta; class Pyramimonadophyceae; order Pyramimonadales; family Pyramimonadaceae; genus Cymbomonas; species Cymbomonas tetramitiformis. Next base: position 5,194 of record LGRX02007452.1, on the reverse strand, counting down.
AGAAGGCACAAGAGTATCACCATGCGCGTTGTGACTGCAAGACACTTGGCTGCCAGGGGGCACAGGAACAACCCGGGTTTTATACCTGCCCTAAGGCCGTACGAGGGGCCTTTGCAGGTACCGAGGGTCCAGAAGCGGCCAAAGGTTACGGCCTTTTTCACAGAAAAAGGCTGAAAAACTGCAAAATACACTTAGCGTTTGGGCTCATAAAATGTGAACCGCTATAGGTATTCAAGTTCTGAAAAGTGCGTATTTTTTTTCAGCTCAATTGTAGTTTGATGCAACAATCCCCAAAACCCGAACCGAAATTTTGAAGTCGTGACATCGATTGCAAAACGGTGACGAAAGCGTCACTTTCGTCACCGTTTTGCGATCGATGTCAATGATCCAATTCTTCGATTCGAGTTCTCGGGTTTTTTGCGACGAACTGGAATTGAGCTGAAAAAAATAATCAAGTTTCAGATCGTGAATACCTGTGACGGTTCGCATGCTACGAACCCAAACCCAAACCCTAACTTGTTTTTGGCCGAAAAGTGACGTTTCTGGACCCTCCGTACCTGCAAAGGCCCCGAGGAGGGCTGTGGCCGAGGTTTGGTGGAGTATAGATGATGAATAAGGCTATAAGGTGCTGCTACGAGACTGTCCAACATGCCAACATGACTGTCCAAGGGTCGGTGGAAAAGTTTATGAAAACCAAATCAACCTAGATTAACATGCGTCGTTCCGTATAATTGTTACTACACCCATACCAACTCAGAATATTTATGTATAATACCCTTGGAATTCCAATAGTTGGCGTGATTATACTGAAGCATGACTTTCTGGAACATATACACAACATTTAGTGAGGTAAGTAAAGGATCCTTGCAGGTACATAGGGTCCAGAAGTGGCCAAAGGTTAGTCACTTTCACAGGAAAAGGCTGAAAAACTGCAAATACACTTAGCGTTTGGGCTCATAAAATGTGAACCGCTACAGGTATTCAAGTTCTGAAAAGTGCGTATTTTTTTTTCAGTTCAATTGTAGTTTGATGCAACAATCCCCAAAACCCGAACCGAAATTTTGAAGTCGTGACATCGATCGCAAAACGGACACGAAAGCGTCACTTCCGTGTCCGTTTTGCGATAGATGTCATCGATCCAATTCTTCGATTCGAGTTCTCGGGTTTTTTGCGATGATCTGGAATTGAGCTGAAAAAAAACACGCAATTGTCAGATCGTGAATACCTGTGGCGGTTCGCATGCTACGAACCCAAACCCAAACCCTAACTTGTTTTTGGCCGAAAAGTGACGTTTGTGGACCCTCTGACATACCTGCAATGACCCTAAATAGTGCTTTGCGAATTCACCACTGTACTAAATCCTAAACCCCTGCATAAAACATGTACAAGCAAGATTAAAATCTCGAGCGAGTCAGGTCTGAGAGGCAAGAGTGTATGTCACCTGCAAAATCGAGGGCCACCTCGGCGGTGTGTGAGAATCCACTCGTGAAGTCTTGACAAACGTACGCGCCTTGAATGGAAAGGTACGCAGCGTTCCAACCATCTCCGTAACTGTCTTCACAGGTCACAATAAATGGAGTGGCGACACAGCAAGACGTGTGGTATATGTTACTGCTATCAGTATAAGATTCGCCTTTGCAATCGTGGTCGTGGATGTACCAAGAAATCTCGTCTGGATAGATGCCACTGAATGTCTCCACAGTGATGCTCATACATGAAGGGTCTGAACCTGTTCCATACATTCACCGTCACTAGTGGAGTTTCTGGTGGTGAAGGAGAAGGAAAAAGTGTCGAAGATGGAAGAGATGGAAGTACCAGCACAAGAAGTCGGAATCCTCCAAAGTCCTCACAATTAAGGGTACAATCACAAGAGCGACGGCAGTGTGCAAGGGTTGGAGGAAATGGTTAAGAATCCAGATTAAACCCACAATCACAACCATAGTGTCAAAGTGAGAATTCAAAAGTACTTTTCAAAAAACATCATGCGCCTCACTATGCCTTACTTATGAAATATTGCATTATTACCATTCGGTCAAATCCGATATTTGACGATATTTTGATGATTTCATAGGTATGTACCCGGGGTACCGTGTGACTCTGGAAATTGGAATGTTCAACCCGAATAGCATACTTTCAGCATTTTCACATTCCCATTTTTTTTAAATAGGGTTTTGAGGATCATGATTCAAGTTTTCGATACGGACTCCCGCTTGAATAGTAGCCTCGTAACCCTACATGCAAAGTACCTCTCGTGCAGAAATTCAACACTTGAAAGAGCTGTTTGGAATACTTCGGCACGCCAGCACCGCCCAGTACAGAAAAGAAGGGAGCCTACACGCGTGGGTTGACTAGGAAAGATGGGGCTCACCACTCTCCTCGCTACTATTATACTCTCCATACTCTTCATACTCCTCACCGCCACCATCCCCACCGCCGTCATACTCCTCGCCGCCACCACTGTCCCCACCGCCGTCATACTCAGACTCACCCCCACCGTCCCCACCGCCGTCATACTCTTCATCCAAGTATAGAAGTGAGCGTTGTCCTTGGGTGAGACTGTCCTCCTCGTAATTGCTGTAATAATCTCCAGCACTATACTCCGAGACCAGCTGTTTTCTCGCACCGACTGCATGCCACATGGACGAGCATGTTAGGGCGATAGCCATGGCTGACTGAGACCGGCACACCGAGACTGCGTTGTGCAAAAGTTTGAGGCTACTAGAAACTTGAAGGGTTCTGGGAGTAGCCTGAAGGCACGATCCAAGGGTATCTTGACAGGCCAAGACACTGGAACTCAAGATGAAAACCATGTACTTCAATATACTTCAATATAAAATATCATGTCTGCTGTTTCGTCTTCTGTTTTCGTAGCGTGCTTCGCACCTTCAAACAGGCTTTGAGTTTTGAAGAAGTGAGCCATAAACTCGTCAAGGTTGAGACACGCATCCTTATCCATGTCCGCCAGAAGGAAGGCCTCTTGTGCTTGACGTTTTCTGCGAACCAAACGTATCATCCGTGTCAAGGTAATTTGTTCCATAGTGCAGGATTTTCAGCGTGAGCTGCCAAGGTGACATCAAAGCTACGATCCAATGCCACGGAACCCTTCAAACGTAGTCATAATGATCTTTAATCGCAGCTTGAGTGGTAAGTGCGGGGTGAAAAGGGGAAGCACCACCCGTGCATCAAGTTTTTTCTGGTGAAAAGAAGATTTTAAACGTGGGATATTCTCACCAAAATTTTAAATTATGCGTGCAAGTTTGTCAAGAGGCTGAATTATCACCGAAATAGTACCTCTGGGCATGAAGGGGGCTAAAGCGAACTGATGAATATGTTGGTGATGGCAGTGCTTTGACGGTGAAAAGGATGAAAGAGAACAACAGAACGCGCAGCATCGCCGACTACTGAATCGGGATCGAAGCGCGGCTTACTTGTCAGAGTACGCTGGCAGCAGTTAACAACGTGATTTTAGAAACGCGAATAGCAATACAAGGTCAAGCTTGCACAAGTGTGCAAGGTTAACCTGTAAGCTGCGGGGTGATGAGATAGCTCATCAAACACTCAAACTTCATTTTCTCAGCGGGAAATTATGAGAAGTTCAGTGGCTACTTTGTAAACCATGGTTTCGCGATATTCCCCCGAATATTTCGCCTTGTGGCGCCTGGGTGGTGGGGGATATGCTGATCGCGTGTCACGTTCCCCCAAACCATGGTTTCGCGAAAACCATGGTTTCGCGGAACCATGTCATCACGATGATGTTTCGATGTCAGCAAATGTCGAATTGATATCTGAATTCGACATTGGGGCGTTCAGGGCTAAGTCGCGGCTGATAGGCTGCGGGTAGCGGCTGCGGTTGCTGTGCTGAGGTACTGTGTCGTGACAGGTCGTATACTGTCGTGCTTGTGGCTTCAGGCTTGTATAATTGCTGCTGCGTGACGGATACTGTTGGGGAGGTAACTGATTGTGAAAAATGGAAGGGGTGGTGGGCATTGCAGCAGCCGTGCCGCGTATAAACACTGACGTGGCCTTCCGCGGTGTTTGGGGGCTTTCACTTGTGTATAAGGGCGGGACGACGCACGGGGCTCAGCACTTGTGAGCGTATGCTCCCATGTGCCGCGATAAGGTGAGGTTTATACCAGGGGTGGACAGGTATATAATCGTTTGGCTTATATAAGCCGATTATATCGCTAATGGGGATATAACTATAAGCGTCGAAAATCAGGCCAAAAAGACGCTTATATTATATCCGATATAAGCGTCTTTGCTTATATAACTATAAGCGCATATATCGGCATATAAGCGCTTATATCGGCGATATAAGCGCTTATATAAGCGCTTATATCACCACCACCTGGGCTGATATATTATACTGGTACTTTTATGGCTTTTAGTAAATGTTTGATTTATTTTCTTTTATATATTTTCTTGGCTTTTTGATTTCAATATGTGTCTACACACTGTGCACTGTCATATTCCGCTTGTATGACGTATCACTAAATAAAATCAGATATAGAAAATCCTGAATTCGCCCACGAACTGCTAAATTTAGGGGATTATAATCATTAAATTGTGCTTATATAAGCGTGTTTATGCTTATATCGACGCTTATATAAGCGTCAACGCTTATATTATATCGACGCTTATATAAGCGTCGATATTACCATTATATCACCTCGACCCACGGTTATATAAGCGTTGACGCTTATATCTCAAGAATCGATATAACTGTCCACCCCTGGTTTATACCCTCCCGTCTCCGACGGAGCGGAGGGCCCATGCGGCGTTTAAAGTGTCGTGGTCACACTTTTGTGATCAGGTAGGTGGTCGCCAGGTTTCACGACATGTGACGCAGTTCGCAAAGCTACCAGAATGAAAGTTGGTGACAGTGTCATGAGCGTTGGGAATTATACACAGGAGCTCGCAGAGCTCGAGCTCCCAGAGAGCAAGTTGGTGACATGACAGAGTGCAAGTTGGTGACAGTCTGAGACAGTGCCAGTGCAGTGCAGTGCAGTGTCACAGGACACGGTGACGATGACGCCCGCAAAGCGTTGTGGTTGTGGATGTCGTCGACACGTTGTGTTCAGATAGGTGGTCGCCAAGTTTCACGACATGTGACGCAGTCTGCAAAGCTCCTAGAGTGCAAGTTGGTGACACAGTCACCCAAAAAGAAAGTGTACTAACGGGGGGGTGTGGGGGG
>LGRX02007451.1:58090-87141 GCA_001247695.2 Cymbomonas tetramitiformis | reverse complement strand
CACACTTTGTGCGTACGTGGCCAGCAGTGGTGTGTGCCCAAGCCCGTAGGAGGTTTTCGGGAGCGCCGTGTAGCAATTAGCGGTGCCTCTTGGCAGTCCATTAAGGAGCTTGTATGCCCCGCCGATAATCGCGTCTAGGTCCTCGATTTCTTTGGTAGAAAAAATCCCTAGGGGAAGGGCATATCTAAGCTGTCCTATAACTGCCGAGCGGAGGACCTCCTCTTGCTGTCCGCTCGTCAGAGGGGAGTGGAGGAGCGCCTGTATCCTTTCCCTTGCCTGCAGAAAGGAGGCTTGCTTTTGGACCGTCCAGTCCCCCGAGAGGGCTACTTGTATCCCAAGGTACTTGTATGGGTCATCTGGGTGGAGGTACGGGAATCCATGCTTGCCTACCCTGGGGGTGCGCATGGTGACATCCTCGTATGTCTCCTCAGGGATCGGAGCCCCTTTTTCGTCCGTTCCCGTGATTCCGCATTTGGTCTTGTTGATTCGAAGTCCACTCCAGTTGGAGTAGAGCTCCAGCTTCCTGACTTGCACTGCCAGTTGCGTTGCCGACTCCGCGATCAGGGCGAGATCGTCCACATATGCCGCCGAGGAAGTGCGAATTGGTTTGTCCGAATCCGTGAGGCGGTGCATATACCCCTTGTTGCCCGCCTTGAGCCAGCGTAGTAGGGGCTCCAAATAGAGAATAAAGAGCAGGGGGCTTAGCGAGTCTCCCTGCACCAGTCCCCTTTTGACCATGAGGGGCTCCGAGCTGTAGTGCTCTATCTTTGAGGCCATTCTAAAGGGTGACCTGTGTGCCTCCCCCCCGTAGAGGTCTGCCACCACTCTGACCGCATCTTCCGGGATCCCCAGGTACTTCATGGTGTGCTGGAGTCTGTCATGCTCCACCGATCCATAGGCGTTCTCGAAGTCCACGTAGAGAACATGCAGTTGGCTGTGGGACAGTTTGCTGTCCTCGATAACATGCTGCAGTCGAAGGAGCTGGTTGATCGTGCTTCTGTGTTTCCTAGAACCCATCTGCTCTTGGCTGTGGATACTGTTTACCTCGCAGAACGTGGATAGAACATCCGTGACCATTGCCGTATAAAGCTTGAGAATTGTGCGGAGAAGCCCTATGGGCCTGTAGTTGGAGAACACAGAGGTGTCCCCTTTCTTATGTAGGTAGACAAAGGTGCCCAACTTCCAAGTGCCTGGGGTTATCCCCGCTTTCCACATCGCCCTCATGAGCGAGAAGAGAAATTCGTGGAATTCCTCCGGCATAGCCTTGAGGATTTCATTTGGTACCGCATCCGGGCCGGCTGCCTTCCCGTTGGGGAGCCGCTTGACAATTTGTCTGTAGAGTTCAATAGTGAGCCTGCTCCCAAGCTCCGTCTTCCTCGGTCTTTGCCCCGGTTTCATGCTATCCGGGGCTCCCGCCGCCAGCCATGGCATCTCTTCGTCCAGTTGGTCCGTCCTGGGGTGTTCGAAGCAATATGGGTCCGAGTGGGCCATGTGCCCCGAAAAGGCCTCCGCGGTGGCCCCCGCCCCGACTGCCATTTTGTTGTTTCTGTCCCATATCCCCAAGGTTCTTCCTTTCGGGAGTGCGTCGCGGTCTCTGAAGACGAACCTGTGGGCTGACTTTTTCATGCGATAGTAGTTACTACGGAATTTCTGGACGAATTTCTCCCAGGTTTCGGCTTTATGGTCTTTGATAACGGACTTGGCCTCCTGCCTGAACCTGCTCATCTCAGACTCCGCCCACCAGTGGGGGTCTTCCGGCTCCGCACACGTGTCAGGTCTGCCCTCCGCCGTGTCCCGTGGCTCCGCCATGGCTTCCTCTAGCAGTGCCGCGCTGGGGGTTTCTCCTGTTGCCCTTTCTATCGCAAGCATCTCCTGTAGGACCGCCGCTGCCTTCAGCGCTTTATCACGCTTCCTGAATTTAGATTTTGGTAGTCTGACCCCTGTGTTGGGGTCCCTGGTGACTTTGGGCTTGCACCTGACGGTTTCCAGGGGGATCTCCACTGCCCGCATGGCTTGCTGAAGAACCCCATCAACTGCCTTGCCGGCCTCATCAATTCTTTCCCTGGCGTCCGGGCTTCCCCTTTCCGCCGCGTCGACCGCGTTTTCGATTACTGTCTTGAATTCATTTTCCCTGAGACTCGGCTGGAGCGCCGAATCTATTGCCGCCTTCATTGAGCGTTGCAAGGCTTTGGAGATCGGGAATTGATATTTCGTGATCGGGTCGGGTTTCGCCTGCTCCTCCACTATCGGTGTGGTCGTGTGAAGCTTCCACAGCGGCACCGCCGCCACTGCCGCTTGGTGGTCGCTGCAGTGCCTGTGTGCCCTGGTGTCTATCGGGTGCCGTTCGTCAGCGATCCGCTGAAGCTCTTCTGACGCTAACCACCCATCGATTTTGTGGTCCCCAAACGTGGGTCCTTGCGGGCAGCTGATCTCTGCAAGGCCCGCCTGGTCAGACATCCCTCTCCATGCACGGTGTTCTATCCCGTCTTGCTCTCTGGGGATCTCCGCGACGTTGAAGTCTCCCCCCACCACCATGTGCTCCCCCTTCCTGGAAGCCACTGCGGCCTCTTGGGTTATGTAATCACGGATACACGTCCTGACCACCGCTTCTTCCGGGTGGGGAGGGTTGTAGACGCCGAGCACGTGCACCTTCACGCCGCTTGGCAGTGTAATAACTACATGCTGTAGATACCCTTTCGCGCATCTGGGGACTTCACGGTTAGCGCGCACGTCCGTCCTGTCGTAGGGGCGTCTGAGGGCTAGGACCACCCCCCCTCTGTACGAAGTACCATCCGCCCCCCTCCTCTGGGTTCCATGGCACGGCGCTGAGTGCCAGGCGCTGTAACCCAGCCCTTGGAGTTTTTTTGGTCCCATGGGGCCCGCCGCTTTTGTTTCTGTGAGAACCAGCACGTCCGGCTGGTGTTCCTCGCAACTCCTGGCGAGGTCATAGTACGCGTGGTCGCTTCCTCTGATATTCCAGGTCATCAGGGACAGCCTACCTTCCTCCCCCACATCTGGTGGGGGTGTTTGATTCTCTTTGTCGCTGTGGTGATTTGGTTCATTTTTAGATTCTCGTGCACTATTGCCCCAGCAGCCAAGTACGGTCTTTGCGCCTGCCCTATGCTGTCTCTTCTGCTGAGCTGGCGCCTGTCCGCTTCCCGTCGCTTGTTGTAGTGGCCTGAGCACTGCCCTTTTGCCGGGTACTCTACTACTCCCGCTCCGGGTGCCGTCCTGGCATTCCGCTTGTTCCTCCTGCTTGGTGGCGATTTGCATGACGATTCTGTGTTGTTTTGCCACCCTATTGTTTGTCGTTTTCCCAGTGCCCCCAGCGGCTCTGTGCGCCGCCCTTGGCCAGGTTGACCTCTCTGGGGATTTCGTCCAGTCGCACCATGCTGCCGCCATCACCGCGACCCAGACCCCACACTGAAAGTCATCGTACTGAGTACGGAGTTTGATGCACGTGATTTCGGTAGGGACCCCCTGCTTTGTCCTTCTCTCTGCCCACTTTCGGGTGGCGTCCAGCAGCTCCTCGTGTCCCCTCGCTCCCTCCCGTGGGTTGGGTCCGTAGGAGTCAAAGAGGTGCACGTGGGTGCCCCCCTCTTCCCCGGCCTGTTGGTCAAAGAAGAGGGCCCTCCAGTGCTCTCCGTCACACAGCGGCTGGTACGCGAACCTCCCGTTCGCGAGCAGGCCATCGATTCCATCCCTGGCCAGAAGTTTGGAGAGGAATTTGTGCTGGTTCATCTCCTCCGGCGGAGCCGGGTCAATTGTGTGAAGGTACCGGCTGAGTTGCACATCTGATATACGTCCCTCCACCGTGTAGAGGCCCCCCTCCTCTTGGGGGTTCGCGCCCCGTGTCTGGTTCCTTGGGGGGGGGGCGCTTTTCACCCCCCCCACCGCTAAGGGGGGGGGTGGAGGGTTGATCTTCCCCTCCTCTGCGAGACTTCCTGTTCTTGTCCCTATCTTCGAGCTCTTTCCTGACTTTCCGCAGCATGCCGACCGGAACAAAAACACAGTTGCTGTTCCTCCCCGCAAAATTCCTGCGGAGGGAGGTCCTCCCTGCAGCGCTATTGACATAGAAGAGGCTTCCCCCGTCCATCGCCTCTCTCCAATACCATTTCCCCCTCTTGTGCATCCAGGGTGTGTTCTTCCTTTGATTCCTCCAAACCCAGACTTCTGGGCCTTGATGTGAGTACACAGTCCCCCCCGGGGCAGAGTCGTTTATTTGCGTTCGTGTTATTAAGATTCTGATCCCGCGGTGGGTAATAGCCAAGATTCCCATCATTACGAGGCATGCGGAAATAAGTAATGTGTGCTGCCGGTCCATCACGAGTTTAAAGTGTCCCGGGAGCACGAGACTCGGTGACAAGAAGTGCAGCATTATGCCAAATTTTTCGAACTCTCCCTCTCTTGGGTGGTCCCCCTCTGTTATCAGATCGGGGGTGTGATCACAAGAGGCAGTTAATACAAATAAGCAATAGGTTTCATTGTCCTGCAGGTATTTATCATATTTCCTATTGCCACTGCCTCTCCCTGGCCAGCGCGTGCCGGGAGGCGTCATCTTGTGCCCCCTCCAGGCTGTGCCTCCACCAGGTGTGCTCGCCTGCCTGCATTCTGCATCTCCGTCTACCCTCGTCCGGTGCCTGGTCTCGGCCCATCGTCTCGCATCAGATTCTGTGTGCCTGTGGAGGGGTTGCATCATACCGGTCAGATCACCATCCTGGCAAGATGGCCAAGCATTCAGAACTGGCAAGGGAGCACTGACCTGTGCCCTGAGCTCGTCGAGGCGCTTTAGTGCCGCCCTGCCGTCAGGGTTGTCAAACTCCTGTGGAATTGCGGGGCCTGTCTCAGGCCTCCCATACTGCCGAGGGTCCTTGCCCAGGGCCTCCGCCAGGGGCCTCTGCTGGGCAGTGGGCTGGGCAGCCGGCTGTTGCTGGAGTTGTGTGCCCCACTGTGGGTACAGCCCCTGTGCCAGGTGCGAATATTGGGCCTGTGGCGGCCCCAGTGGCACCTGGTGCGGCAGCTGCAGCGGGGCTGCCGGAGGGGGCTGCAGCTGCTGGGGCTGTTGCTGTTGGCCCAGGTAGCTCTGCCCCCCTTGAGGCATCAGCTGGACCCCGCGCTGCAGCAGCCCCGTGACCTGCCCAGACAGCTGGGTGATCGCTGACATCTGCCTGTCCGAGGCTTGCACCTGCTGGCTTACCACCTCGGTGAGAGCCTTCACGGAGTCGGCCAGCGACGCAAGTTCGCCGCCCGCCCGAGGAGCCTGCGCTGCTGGCGGCTCCGGTGGTGGCTGCCTGCCGTACCCCTGGTCCTGCGCAAACAGCTGGGTCGGCTGTACCTGTCCGTAGTATGAGCCTTTGGCTCCTTTGCCCTGCCCCTTCCCCGCGTATCTGGGCCTCTGTCTCGGGGGCTGCTGTGGGCTTCGTTGAGTCATCCACCTGGACCTCGGGCTGCAGGCGATGTGAAACTTTACGTTCCCGATGTGGAAGAACATACGGTTCGTGGTGCGATGCGAGACTGCCTCGTATGTGGCAGCCTCCACCGTTACCCAGTACCTGCAGGCCTCCCTGCTGTCCCTGTCCGGGAGCGGTTGGGCGAGAGTGATGAGTTCCCCCACCCCCCTCTCCGATGGGGGGGAGGGAACCGGAAACACCTCGATGCCTGTCTGCGACCGCAGCTCCCGCTTCGCTGCAGAGAGTACCTGTTCCACCCTGTCTGCTGAGTGCCAGTGTCTGCCTTCCGGTGGCCTGGCAACCACCTCTAGTTCCCACTCCTGGAACTTTGTGATATCTGCGGTGGAGGAGTACCTGTGCACTGTGACTGGGTGCCCATAGAAGTCATACGGGAGTCCCAGCCGCAGTGCCCTGTCAGCCTCGTCCACCCGCGTGAACACCACGATGGCGACGTCCAGTGCTGTCGCCCTGGCCTCCTCCCAGTGTGGCCTTCCCTTACCGATGTAAACAATGTTTCGGGCTCCCCCCTCGAGCACCACTCCCGCCGAGATGCTGTTGGCCACTTCAGCCACACCCTGCCCAACCAGCCCGACTGACTGCAGGATGACCGTGCGGTCGGCTGGGAGCGAGTCCCTGTCCTGCTTCATCGGGCACCTGTGCACGTCCCTGGCGACACTGGCTTTGGGGGTGCCCACTGCCCCGTGCTTCCAGCGGTCGGCATAGCCCCACGGAGGTGGCTCCAGTGGCACCGCCGGGGCACACCGTTCATCTACCAGGGCAATGGCTGCGTGGAGCGGGTCATTGAACGTCGCCCTCAAGGTGCCCTGCCAAGGGGACGTGACGCTGATATCCCCCTTGGCGGGGCAGCGGCCTGTGTTCCACAGTCTTTCCTGGAGTTCCGCCAGGAGCAGCTGTTGGAATCTGCGAGTGTCCCCGTCTCCCGTGTGCGCCAGACAGGTGTAGTCAATGGCTGGGGGCACTGTCATGTTCCACACGGAGTCGTACTGCCCCCCTGGAGCACCTCCTGTGCCGAAGATGGTGTGCAGCGGTTCCCCTGCCGGGTGTTCAAAGAGGTCTTGTGCGGTCAGGGCCCCCGCTGCGGGAGTTTGCCCAGGGTGTACCTGTCCCTGTAGCTTCTCCCCCGCTTCCGCGAGATGGGCCCAGAGAAGCCCTGCTTTGAGTAGCACTGGTGCCTGTGAAATATATTCCACCACCTCTGTCGTCAATGGGAACAACCCCGTGGGCACGGGCGCCGTCTGGGGAAGTTCCTGTGGTGGCGCTGCTTCATGTCCCGCCGCCTGCCTTGGGTCCCGCTCAGCGAGTCCCGGTTCAACTTCCATTTCCTGCGGATCGTGGTGGTAGTGGGCTTCCCCCCCCCCGTCCTCAGGTGTCTGGCCCGCGTTTCCTCCCCTTGATGTCCCCTTCCAGGGGAGAGGCTCATATCCCCTAGGAAAGGTGCGGAACCTCAACAGGGATGTGTCGTTGGTCAGAGTTCTTCTCGTGAGGAGCTCCCTGTCCGGGACTCTCGGGACCACTTCCTTCCCTGTAAACAGCTCGTCAATAATGACCTGTCGTCCTGAAATGCACGGCACCCTAGCAGTTGGGATGCTCCGGGTGGGGTGTAGTCCGCTGTCGCGGAAGTTCACCTGACTCTCCCCCGTCCTCTGTAGCTTGGGCCCTGGTTCTTCGGTCTCTTGCTCGCTGACTGCCGAAATTTCTCCAGTTGCAGACGCCATTATATTATCGCCGAAAGTTTGCCGCGCCAGGGAGTGAGGATGTTTTCGAATTTGAAGTGCCCAGTTTGTAGGGCTCGCAGCCCGTGCGTAGTGCGCGGAAGAGTGTCGTCCCTTTTCGCGTCGGTTCACGTGGCAACCGTCACCTTCGCTGTCACTCTTCTGATCATGAGGAGAGCGTCGTGAGTCCTTGCATCGGATCGAAGGGTCAGATTTTGTTCCGCTGTCCGCGCTGGTAAGATCCACGGTGCCCCTTTGTTCCGCATGCGTCGCTCGCCATTGCGGTTCACTGGGCCCGTGACAGGGGTGTCGGAGAGTCCGAATCTTTTTCTCCAGACCCCTTGGATCCTTGGGCCTTTGGGTTAGCATTGGTGCCCCTCCCTCAGGTGTCGCGGGGCGAGGTTTGTGCACGGCACAGGCGGGCCCCATTCCCTCGTGCCGGATTCCTATGGGAGCGCTCGGGGCCTTAACCCCTTCAGTTTCTGCCCCCTGGGCGTGGGCGCGCTCTGGATAACTTAGCATCCACTCGGGCTGCGGGCGAATCCTCTTGCTTCCTGTTGAGCCGGGTCGCTGTGTATGGTCCCTTAATCCCATGCATTTCTCCCGGGGGGATTCATCATCCGCCGGATACTGCCTGTTCCGTACTGGGCGCCCCTCCCCAGTTTCTTGTGGGCCGAACAAGTCCGCAGTTGCGGGCCGTCCTGTGCCCGCGGCGTGTCCTTTCTGGGTCCGCCTTCCTCCCCATGCCTGCAGGGTGGGCCTGGAGGTCATCCTTCCGATCGTCATTCCGTTGGATTGTTGGGCAAAGTTTGAGTTCGTCTTGTCCCCTTTGGTGGTCCAGAGTGGGAGCTCAGCCCCCCGGGGGACACCAAGTTCCCCGTCCCTCTGGCCAACCGCCAGTGCAGCATTGCCGTTATTGCATTCGGCATGCTTGCACTCGCACGAGTCCCTGACCCTCAAGGGGGGCGCTTTTTGCAGTCGCCGGGTTGCATGTTTCTCAAGAGAATCGGTTGCATCTCCGGTGCTGCCCGCTGCCCAGATTATTTCGTTCGTCATGTTATCGCAGGAGGAGGGCACGCACTCATCACCCAGGCAAAGGTCCCTTTCCCTCCGGTGGGCGTTGTGGATATGATATATAGCGCAGCCCCCTCTCCCGAGGGGAGGGGGGTCTCTCTGAAAGCTCGCAAAACGGCGTTCGGTAGGAGAGTGATTAGGCTTCGGGGGCGGCCCGATACTGCCAGCCCTCTTACCACGAGCGGTTGCCCCTTTGTCGGAAATATTTTTAGGCCCGTACAGATCATTAATCGAGTTGCCGACACCGTGGCTCGTGCACTCGGGGGGGGGGCATTTGTCCCCGGTGGCGTGGTCGCTGTGGCAGCTACTATTATTGCAATCGCGAACATCCGCGTGCTGCCTTTCCCAGGTAGGGCGATCGACCCAGCGCTCCCTTCCAGTGGCTTTCCCCCACGTCCTGGGGGAGGTGGCCCTGCTGGCTGCCTCCCTTGCCCCTTTCAGCATGGGGTGAGGCGTGTTGCCCTGCCTATCCCCGGAGCCGGCGGCCGATGCTCGAGGGGTGTTGGTGTCCCCCGTGCTACCCTGCGGACCGGGTCCCTCGCCGTTTCTCCGCAGAGGGCCGGCAGCCGCCCCCTTTGGTCCGGGGAAGCAGGCTCCTGCCCCCTTTTCGCGGGCCCAAAACTGGGTCGGTCTTACCCCCGGTCCGCCGGTGTGCCAAGGAGTGATATGTGCGGAGCAGAGGGTAAGGGGCACCCAAGGTGACGGTGCCCCCTGCCCCTGCGAACGGTCTCGATGTGCCCCGTGGCTTTCCGGTCCTCCGGATGCAGCTGTGGTCCCTATTGCCTCTGCCGGCGGGCCGGGTCCTTTGCCGTTTCTCCGCAGGGGGCTGGAAAGTGCTCCCCCTTCGGGGACGCTTCTTCGAGCCCCCCTTCCGCGGGCCCTCGATGGGGTCGGTCTTACTCCCGGGCCGCTGGCGTGCAGAGGGATGGAGGATGCATAAGAGGCGTTGGGGGATGCCCGGAGCGTCGGCACCCCCAGCCCTTGCAAGGGGTCGCGATGTGCGCTGCCGCACCTGGACTGTTGAAATGCCCATGTGGTCTGAACTACCCCGGCCTGCAGACCGGGTCCTTTGCCGTTTCTCCGCAGGGAGCTGGCAGATGTCCCCCAAAACCCGGGGAAGCACTCCCCAGCCCCCCTTCCGCGGGCCCTCGATGGGGTCGGACTTACTCCCGGTCTGCAGTCGGCTATGCGTGGCGGGCGTGTGATGCAGTCTCTATTGCGTTTGGGGTCCGCAGTGGTTTTCTTCGCCTCTGCCGGCGGGCCGGGTCCTTTGCCGTTTCTCCGCAGGGGGCTGGCAAGTGCTCCCCTTTCGGGGAAGCTTCTTCCAGCCCCCCTTCCGCGGGCCCTCGATGGGGTCGGTCTTACTCCCGGGCCGCTGGCGTGCAGAGGGATGGAGGATGCGTAAGAGGCGTTGGGGGATGCCCGGAGCGTCGGCACCCCCAGCCCTTGCAAAGGGTCGCGATGTGCGCTGCTGCACCTGGACTGTTGAAATGCCCATGTGGTCTGAACTACCCCGGCCTGCAGACCGGGTCCTTTGCCGTTTCTCCGCAGGGAGCTGGCAGATGTCCCCCAAAACCCGGGGAAGCACTCTCCAGCCCCCCTTCCGCGGGCCCTCGATGGGGTCGGACTTACTCCCGGTCTGCAGTCGGCTATGCGTGGCGGGCGCGTGATGCAGTCTCTATTGCGTTTGGGGTCCGCAGTGGTCTTCTTGGTTCTGGCAGGGTCCCCCCCGTTCTCAATGGTTTCCTTCCGAGGATGGTTACACCCCCCAGGTGTCGGTTTGCAGCTTCCCGCTGAGCTGGTGGTGGGACAATGTAGAGCAGCGCGGGGCGGAAGGCTGAAGACCGAACCGGGGGTGGGTTCAGCAGTAGCTTCGGGCCAAAGCTCGGTTGTCCACGGTCCCGCAGGAGACCCATACAAGAACAATACAAGGATATTATTTTTATACCAAACGGGAAGTGTGTCCAGGCAGGCAGGATGCACTATTGGCGCTGCACTACTATGATGGAGTGGACCAGCACCCCCCGCAGGAGGGGGATGCCGTCTGCTCCTTCGTCTGTGCCCGCACAGCAGAGGTCCGCAAATAGTCGTGCGTGTCGGTAGCAGACCTTCTTGGTGAGTCGCACTGGCGGCACGTCCACCGGGAGCCCGTCTTCCAAGATGTTGGCCGGTGGCGCCGCAGCGGACCACCCCTGCACTTGAGAATATCTGACGGCCCACCTCGCTCGTACTCTCCTCCTCGGAATGCGCTGAGGGACGTGGATACGCAAGAGGCAGCCCCAGCATAGGTCCTCGTCCGGCGTGCAGTCCTCGTCGGACGAGTAGTCTGAGGTGTCCCCCGCCTGTCCCAAATGATCCCCCGGGAAGAGCCTCCCGGGGTTCGCTCTCCAGAACGAGGTCATCCCTGTGCAGGCCCACGCCGGCGCATACGCTCCCCCAATGTCTGCTGGTGTGTGGGGCATATTCTCCTGCCCAATGACCTCTGCTTACCGAGGTGCCCTGACCTCTATCGTGGAGGTTATCGCCCCCAAAAGCCACGGGATGCGGTCCGTGGCGGTATCGTCCCCTGCGCAAAGGAGGGTCGCGAACTGCCGTGCGTGCTGCGCACACACCGGCCGGGCACGCCAGATAAGGTGGGTTGGGGGCGCCCCTGTACGTCTCCTTGTTCTGGCGGCTACTGGGCCCTCTGGATGTTGGAAGTAGCACGCAACAAGGGTCGCCGCCCTTCTTACCCTGGGCTTGCGGTGGTGTAGGCAACACCAGCAGTACCCGGCTTCCGTGTTCTCCGGAGTAGAATCCGAAGATGAAGGTCGAGGCGGGCTTCCCGCAGATGAAGGGCTGCAGGGGGATGCCTCTCCGAGGTTGGGGGCTTCCTCGTGTGGCGGGGAGGACATGGAGCGGCTGGTGGCGGCTGTTTTGTGGAAAGCCCTCGGACTGGAAGGTGTTCTTTATTCCTGCAAGCGGCGAGAAGGGCCTGTAGTTAGTGCCTCTCCTTGTCTCGCCAAGACTGGACGTGGGGTAGGGTTGCGGGCGGGCCACGCGCTGTTTGGGGTGTTGTCGGGTTCGGTCGGCTCGACACAGCGACGTGAGTACGCATTTTTTGAAAAAATATCCCTCCTGTCCACACGGCTGCAGGAAATTTACGAATATTATAAAAATTGTTAGGAAAAAGGCACTTTTCTGCCCGTTGAGGTGCATCGCCCCGGCCGGTACCGAGAGTCCCCGAAGGTTGGGATGTTCATTATGTGAACTTTAGATATAGTGTCAAGATAGCATATGGAAATAACTGTAGTGTAGGTTATTTACCTGGTGTATATTACAAGCACCAACAACCTGCACCAACTGCTGTAGAAAATGAGCTCAGAGCAGAAGTAGATCATTGGAAAGAGTGCTTCTATCGAGCTGCTGAAAAATATGACCTCTTGAGAAAGCAACAGAAATAAATAGTATTTACTCTTTTAATAATGAAATAATAGTATTGTTGTATTATGTTATTGTTTTGTGCAGATATGGCTCCCAAACAATCAACCCTTGCTGGTCCTGATGCTACTGAGGCCACCACTGAAGGAGGCCCACTCAAGAGCCCTCGTGGACACGGTGGTAAGAGGCTTCTTTATGCTATCAGAGGTGGCCCGAAGGCTGGTGTATATACCCGTTGGTATCAAGCAGTTGATGCCGGGTTCAAGTCAAAACAGGGTACAGGGAATGGTGTATCTTTTGAAGAACATGAGAATGACCTTGCCCAGTAATGGGCCTTTGACAATACCAATCTGCAGCCAGAAGGCAAGGCTGCTGTTATTCAGCAGTCAATCAAGGACAAGCATATCCTTGTCAAAGTGTTGTTTGTGACCATCATTTTCACGGTGGTTTTCCATCTGACCCATTTGGGGGTTGATTTCATTGGTTACTGGAATAATTGTGACGACAAGGTGCACAGGAAGCTTGCTGTTTGCATTGGTAATGCAGAATTGAATTTGTTCCTCCTCAAGTATGAGGTTGAGATCACTGCTTTCTGTTATGCCCAGTTCATTGCAATGATGACTGGTCTTTTTGTCTGGCTGGTAGGTTGTGTAGCCTAAGAGAAACATTATTTGTAGCAAGTAATAGTAATATTGACATTTAATTTATGTGTTTGTTGCTTGCAGTTACTGATGATAAAGGCAAGAAGCCTGCACTTGTCGATCCTGATGCTGCTCTTGCTCCTGCTCAAGAGCTTACTGTAAAGGTACATTGTGTGAAATGTTTTGGAGAATGTATTTATTATGAGTTTTGTAATAAAGAAGAAGTAGTTATGTTTGAAACATATATTAGCAAATACTTATATTGTGAAAAATGTAAAGATCTTTTAGAATTGTTGTAATATATTTTCAGGGCAAAGGCAAAAGGATTGCTAATCCTGATACCGAGGAGGCATCTGCACCTAAGGTAATGTATTACTGTTATAATTCCCATTCTTCTTGTAAACTATTCTTATCAAATACTTGTGCATTTTCAGGCACCCTGCTGCAACATATGTAATCTACTTGAAGGCACCTTTCCATGTCCAGTAGCTTGTTGTCCAAAGTTTAGATGTTTTTACTGCATAGGAACAGATTGTTGTATAGATTGTATAATAGCATATTCAGGCAGAATAGATATAGATGCAGAATTAATTTCTGTAGATAGTGACCGTAGCATAGAAAGGGAGTATTACTTGGAGGACCGTGCCTATCAGGCCCTTTACTGTGGGTACACTACCCCAGAGGAGGATTATTATGTAAATATTCCTGATGAATATTATTGGTCTGATTAATATTACAGGTGTCTCGTTCAGTTGCCAAGAAGCAGGAGAGGCTTGCAGAGAAGGGTAAGAAGCTTTTAGCATTGAAACACTCTCCCATGAAGCTTCGTTCTGATCTCAGGAAATTGACAGTGGGTGTTCTTCCTCACCAAACCAAAGCTGTTGCCAATAGAGGTCTATTGGTAAAAGCTTGTACTGTGAAAAATCTGGGAGAATATAAGAACAAGCCAGATTTTGAAATTCCTGTTTCTGAAATAGCCTGGAGGGAAGAGTTATTAGCCAAGGGGGAACTTGAAGGTTCCACTAGCAAATAAACAATACTCTTACTTTTTTTATTATTGTAATGTTATTTGCAGACTCTGAGGAACAGAAGAGACTTGAAGACAATGCTGGTGAGGAATATGCTTTCTTGAAAACACAAGGCTGTAACATGTTTTTGAATGATAAAGATTCTCGAGAAGGTGTAGGAAAACGTCAGAGCATAGTTGTCCATAACAACCATCGTGATGTCAGAGGTTCTGTAGCCAGAAAGAAATTATCACAAAAATATCGTGAGAAATGTATTAGGGAACATCTTGAGAAGGAAGGTTCCACTAGCAAGTAACAAATACTTACTTCTTCATTATTGTAAATGTATTTTGCAGATGATGATGATCCTGCTGAAGCTTTTGCTGTGGATCCTGAGGAATTGGGTTATGATGGTGCTGATTCTGATGAAGATCCTGATAATGATGACGGCGGTGATAATGATTCCTACAGTGATGATGATGAACATGACAGTAAGGTGATTGCCAGAATGCTGTCTGTCGCCAAATATCGGATCTGGAAAGACAAACTGTCAAGGGATAAGCAAAGGAGAACCAAGTTAAGGGCTAATGTGGTTTTCCAAGAATTTCAGGAAGATCCTGCTCTCACAGCCCTTCTGGAAGCTCATTGTAAGAAGCTTAGGGTTGAATTTGATGTATTCATGCATAAAGTTTACAAGGGTCAAATTAGTCCCAAAACCCTCAAGCCATATCCTAAAGCATAAGATTAAACTTTTTTTGAATAATGTTACAGGAGGAGACTGAAGACTCAGAATTTCGTTGTATAGGCTGTAAAACATTTCTATGGAATGTAGAAGAGTATGAGTGTCATATTTGTGAAATTGGTCCTTACTGTACGTCTTGTGCTAAGCAATTGTCTTGCTGCAAATGCAATTACTGTGTCTGTGAAATGTGTCAAGGATCTACCCTGTCAGGTTTTAGGATTTATTGTAAGCCCTGCCTACATAATTTGAGATGTGGTAAGGATTGGTAATATTTGAATAAACAATCATTCAGTAATATTTAGTGATACTGAATGTTTTCAGGTTTGATTTTGCAGGTTTGTCACCGGTGTTTTGTTACCTGTAAGGAACAATGTATTTATTGTACTAGGTGGGCGTGTCCGAAGCATAGATTCTACTTAGAAAGTATAGATGCATTTCCGAGTCATCAAGATCCTACATGCATTACCTGTCTTGAAAGGTATTGCAGTGACAAACGTGAATAATATTCTTGATTAATTTCAATTCCAATAAATTTGCGATTGTTGTTTTGGCACACTTTACCTACCGTACCGATACCCATGAATGGGTCCAGTATATTATCATTTTCATTTGAATAAGTTTTAACAATCCATTCTAATATATCATAAGGTTTTGCAGTTGGGTGTTTACTTTTGTAATTACCATTAGCAATACTTATTACAGACTTCGGAAACCGTTTTCCATCAGATATTGTATTGATTCTCGGACTGTTTCCAGTATATAATTCTGTACGTCTACCCGGCACACGTGTGTACGCAATTCCCTCGGTCGTTTGTGGATTGTAGGTCGGTAACTTATCATAGAATACATACAGCATCTCATGACTGCGTAGTGGCATCTGATTGCAATGATAAAATCCAGAACTGACCGTTTTCTGCCATACAATATCATATTTGAACATTCTTTCATTGCTGGATATTAATTTATGTCCAAATCGAGTTGTACAAAAAAATACATATGCAGTTCGGGGTTTACCGATACGTTTCAGTTCTTTCCATAATCGAGCTAAATCAATAATTTGGTTATCAAATTTACATGCAGTTTGATTATAAGGCAAATCTAAAATAATTAAATCAATTGAATTATTATCAATGTTCGGTAAAATATCAAAACAATCAGCGTTGAATATTTGGGTTTCCATAAGATATCGGAAGAGAAAAACGGTAAATGTATCCAAAACACTAATATATATAATATAATTCAATATTGGCAACAATTGCCGTATAGACTTATAAATGACGCGGAATGTATCCAAAACACTAATATATGTAATATAATTCAAAATGGGCAACATTTAACGTTCTACTGATCCAATCTGGCGATCACGCGGAATGTATCCAAAACAGTAATAGATATAATATAATTCAATAATGGCAACATTTAACGTTCTACTGATCGATTGTAGTGTCGGCTTATGAAGATCTGCCATAGATAACCGTAGGTGCTCACTACATGGGAAGCGTTCCGAAATACTGGGAAATCCTGGCAAAATACAGAAGGTACTTAAGGAATACAGTTGTATTTAATAAGGATGGTCCCCCTCTACACGCTTCCCATGTAGTCTCCAATTCCTCGTGGTATTGCAAGTCGAATAAACGATGCACTGGTCCCGTGCCCAGCTGCTCCATGGCAGCCATCCTGCAGTAGTTGGCAACCTGCACCTCTGGCGTGGCCTCTTCCCCTGGGGAAGCATCCCCAGCCAACATAAAGCACAAGTGGTCACAGAAGTCCTTCGTGTGAACTTCCCCCACGCCTGCGTGAAACGCAGTCACCTTCTCCCTCTCATGCCTCGCTCCAGTCTCATCTGTCGTGGACGGTAGTGGGTAGCGAGACGGGACGCCAGCGTTGCTGTTCTTGGCTCCTGGGCGATACTGCACCGTGAAGTCGAACTCCTGCAAACTGATTGCCCAGCGTAGGTGTTGCCCTTGGAGATCGGCCTTCTCCATCAGGGTGGTGAGCGGTGAGTGGTCGGTCACCAACGTGAAGTGAATTCCATGCAAGTACTGCCTCAGTGTGCGCACTGCCCACACCACTGCGAGCATCTCCCCTTTGAAGCTGGCGTACTGTCTCTCCGTCTTACTCAGGGATCGGCTGATTGCCATGCAGATGTACTCCTTCCCATCATCGTCCTTCTGGCCCAACACTGCGCCAATGCCATAGGTGCTCCAATCGGTGTACAATATGAGGGGTCTGTCATAATCGATAGGCCTCAGACATCTCCCAGAACAGAGGGCATCCTTCAGGTCTTGAAGTGCTTGATCTTGCTCCTTCCCCCAGGCTCCCTTGATGTCAGTGATCTCCTTCTTGAGCAGGTCATTGAGAGGGCGGGCCATCTCAGAGTAGTTCGGCCCCCCTGGCTCACCCACCAGGCCCTTGTAGTAGTTCATCATGCCCAAGATCGAGCGGAGCCCAGTCTTGTCCTGGGGGCTTGGAAGCTCCTGGATGGCCTTGCATTTAGCTTCTTGCGCGCCAATGGAGTTATGACCAATGCGGTAGCCCAGGAAGTCCACCGTGGCTGCACCAAAGGTACTCTTGCCTGCATGCAATCGGATGCCAGCGTCCCCCAAGGTGCGCAACACGTCCTCAACGTCCTTCAGATGCTGCTCAGGCGTGGAATCCGTGTAGACCACTACGTCGTCGACGTATGCCACTGTACAATGCTGCAAGTGACGTAACTCGTAGTCCATGATTCTCACAAACGCAGAAGTGGCTCCAGCTGCCCCAAAAGGCATCGAGGTGTACTGGTACAGCTGATTCTTCCACCAGAACGCCGTCTTGCTCCTGTCCTCTTCCGTGGCCATGGGAATCTGGTGGAAGGCTTTGGTGGCATCCAGCGTGGTCTTGAACTTGGCCTTCGCCACCTTCTGATAGAGCTCCTCTGGTCGATGTGGCAGCGTATTGTCTTTGAGGGAGTGCCGGTTGACACCCCTGAGATCCACGCAGAATCTCGTCTGGGTCCACAGGCCAGTCTCATGATCCTTCTTGCCAGCCACGACGACGTTACTCGCATGCCTGCAATGCTTGGCTGCAGGCTCTATGAAGCCATACTCCAAAAGTTCCTTGCAGTGGATATCGATGATTTCCTGCTCGCCCGGGCTGTACTTCCTGGGTCTCTGGTAGGCGGCCTTGGATTCGTCTATGAAAGGAATGGAGAACGTGTTGTGCTCCGCCTTGCCCTTGTAGCCTGTCAGATCGTGAGGACTGTTGGCAAAAGTGGTCTTGCACCTGCGAAGAACATTTCGCATTTCCTCCCAGTGCTCCTCCTTGAAGTCAGGATGTCCTCCAAACGTGGCATTGAGCTCAGTGTCGAGCCACGCTGCCTCGTCCTTGGTCACTGTCGTGTCACCTAGAGGTTGAAGCTCGTCCAGCACGGTGTACGGCAAGACCTCATCCTGCTCCGCGACGTTGGCTTCCCAGCCCGGCTCCCATTGCCTCGAGGATTGCTGAGCCTCCCAAGAAGTGCAGGGGGACGCACCCCAGGCACTGAGCGTGGGTGACATGACATCGTACGTAGGCACACTCTTAGCCAGCTTGCCAGCGACCCACAAGATTCCGCACAAAAGCAGAAAAAATCGCAAAATTCTGTTGAAATGCACTGCGGCTGCCGGCGAGTTCGAAGCGAAGAAGCACGCCATTACTCTCCAACCCCCGTGCGCCAAGCGAGTACTCCCACCAGCGGCGGTGGAGACCACGACTGCGAGGACAAGCGCCACGTAGGCGGCCTGCGCGATGCGATGAAGTCGGAGATTGCGCCGAAGCTGCGCCCAGCGCGCCGCAAAGCGAGGCTTGTCCAACCTGGCCGGCAAAGCGGGCAGGCACACGCGGCCCAACAAGAAAACTTGGGACCAACGCAGGGACGGAATAGTCCACCCACGGCCACGTCGAATGTGACCTGCGTCCAGAGGGTTGTCCACGACATAGGAGGCGTGGCGCGCCACATCCTCAGTGTAAATGCTGGTGCAAACCCAAAGCCAGGCGAGGACCACGAGGAGGAGGGCGGCTGCACACTGCGACCAGCATGCCAAGGAAACGACCACCCCCCGAAGGGGCACCACCATCCAACCTTCTGCACGAACACGGTGCACGCCAGCATAGATGCCCGTGGTGCGCACGATAAGCAACCCAACGTACCAAATGTAGGCGAGGGCCCATAAGACCCAAATGTCGTAATATGCACGACGGGGATAACGTCGAGCAGTCGACCACCACACTGGCAGCCGGTCCAAAAACGAGGCCACGCAGCGCCTCCACCAAACTTGAAAAGGGCACCATGTCAAGTGCCACGCCATTGCCTCCCACATCGCCCAAACGGCGACCATGGGCACGGGACCTCGTCCCAGCCACCACCAAACCACTGCACTGCCTGCAAGCGAGATACACGACCGCAGGACACCTGGCCTCAAGTGGACTGCCTGTGCAGGCAGCCCACGGCCACAGCGTTGGTTGTGCATCAGGGCCACCCGCCCGCTGTGCCCGGGGAGCCCTGATGAAAATACGCTTGATGTCTCTGCGCCTCACGTCGATCGTCTGTGTAGCGCTCAAACGCCTCTGTCACCTCGCTGCATACCGAAACCGCCGGAGAAGGAAGACGCCGCGAGTCGTGGTTGGCCGGCATCCTGGACGCCCTCGGCGCGTGGACGACATGGGTAGCAGTCCCATGGCGGTCAACGGAAGGAGCAGACGAACGCGCAGCACCGCCCGCGCCCGGTCGATGCTCAGACGTTCTGACAGAAGGCTGGCACTGATGACGCGCAGGGGGTTCGCGAACCTCGTCCACATTCCTCGGCCAGGCCGTATCCATGTGTTCGGGCCTTTCGGCCACTCGAGCCTGATGGGCGGGCGGCGGCGGCGGGAGACGACGCGCCTCCAAGGCCCCCAGGGCTGGCAGCAACCATGGCGCGGCCACGTCCCTGGTCCCCCACTGCAAGCATGTGAACTTCCGGTCGTCTCGCATGAGGTAATCGTTTGTGAACTCAGCGTGCCAAGACAAACACCGCTGGTTCTCCATGAAGATGTAGTACACCGGCGTGGCATTCGGGTGCGCCATGCAGCGCAGCACGTGCGCTGACCCAAGCTCCACGTAGGTGCACAGCGAGAACTCGATGTTCCTCGCATGACCCCCTGCGCGCCTGTGCCCTGAGCTATGGTGCGACAGATCAGCATAGGCCGACATGATGGCCTCCAGCAGGTTGGAAGACGTCGTCTGTCCCCCAAGAGGGAGGCGCCAGCCCCGGTGTCCGCAAGCGATGGTTTTGTCGTGCTTCTTGGCGACCTTGCTGGTGATGCCCGGATAATTCCGCAGCCTGAGACCTCGCTCCTGGTTGCACACGCCAAGCTCATACACGACTCGTTGGCCCCGGCAATGGTCCACGAATGTCAAGCCAAACTTCACCATGAAGACGGTGAGGTTTGGGCGATCCTTCAAGGCTCTCACCTCCTCCACGGACAGAAAGGTGCCCACTGAACTGACGGATGAGGTGGCCATTTGCACGGCATCCCAATCTGACCCCGATGGAGATGGAGGCGCCCTCGCAGGGGACTGAGACAGATGATGCGCCCGTGGCGGACTCGGAGGCGTAGAAGGCGGGTCTCCTGGGGAGCGTGGCCGGGCATCACGTGAGACACGGATCGAGTTCGCCCATGAGCCAACGTTGCTCGTAGCAGGCGACGCAGGGGGCGACCCCCCTCGAGAAGGGCTATCAGCAGGATCCGACGGCCAAGCTGCGGTGGCGCAAACGAGTCGAGGTGACAACTCACGAGAATTGTTCGCTGGCCCAATGTCGCTGGATGATGGCGACGGCGTTGGGCGATGTGCGATGTTTGACATGCGCGGCGGTGAGCTGCTGATGGACCTGGCACGAGACGGCCCAGCGGCGGCCCGAGACGGTCCAGCGGCAGCCTGAGATGGTCCAGCGGCAGCCTGAGATGGGCCTGCAGCAGCCTGAGATGGTCCTGCCCCTGCGGCAGGAGCAGGTGGCTGCGTAGGGGCTCGCTTCGTTAGCCTTGTGCTGGCCATGTCGTTGGATGGTGGTGGCCTGCGCACTGCGTCTGCATCGAGCGCATCGTAGCCCTGCTGCCTGGTGTTGACTGACTTGAGCATCTTCCTCATCTCCCCCAGGCGCACGTACTCCTGGGCAGCGGCATTCTCGGAGAACACCCTGCCAGGCCCCCCAAGACCATCCCCCACTGGGTAGTACTTGGTGTTGGAACCCAGCGAGACGAGCTCTAGAGGTGGTCCCTTGCTGCCATGTCGACCATATCGCCGGAGTATGCCATCCGAGAGGGACTCCATGTCCACTGGGCAGAGGTACCTGAGCAGCTGGTATGTCCAGACACCAGTGCTCTCGTACCAGTGAGGGAGTTGGAGCTCGTCCAGCAACTCCTCACCATTGTGCACGAGCGCATGATCCAACGTGCAGCGCATCAAATCGAGGTACTGCGTGGCTGCGCTCGGTTGGACACAGAGGACGCGCTCCTTCAGGTCCCACATAAGGGTGCCAGTGACCTCACCACTGGGGTACTTGAACAACGCCTGGAGCGTGTCCTGCAGTTTCTGGATCGGGTTGAGGTCGAGCCGCGATCTGCCTCTCTCCCTAGGCTTGACGACATCCTGCTTGCTGGCAGAGGACGGTACGTGCGTCATGTAGCTGCCATCGAGCACCCAGCGGTCCTTTTCCTCGTCGTGATCCAGCTTCTGGTCCACGTGCAGCCAGTTAGGGGGCATCAGCTGGTCCACCGTCACCCACTTCTGCTCAAGACAGCGGGCGAATTCCACGCAGACATGATCTTGGGAAGGTCTGGTCGGCATGAGAATGTTAATTTCCAAATTGACTATTTTTTCAACTTTGAGATTTCGGGCACTTGGGTGAGCATTAGAGGTAGTCTAAAGGTATCGGGGCGTTCTCCGAATGGTACATACAAAACATTGTTGGAATCAAATCCGAGGTTATTGCTACATATCAATAATACAAACGATAAGGGGACATCTTGTCTATATCACTTCCATATCTATACCAACGCTAACAGGCGCTGATGGGTCCGATCCGATATGAAATATTCAGCACCCCGCCGAATTAAGGGCACCTCCGTCGCTATCACCGCCTCGCATGGAATGAGGCATTTCTTGGAGGTGTCCAAAACGTATGCGTCCCGTTCCCCCTCATCCTTCCATTCAAAGTATCGACCGGAGATCACCCAGGAGCCAGGACCGTGTGTGACACCATAGTCATCCTCTTGCATTTCACAATCTACTTGCATGCTTGAGGCCAAGGCCTTGACCAAGTAGTAGGAATGTGCGGCGTCCCCTTCGACCCGCATCGCAAAAACGCTTGTTCCCCGCCGCACCTCCAAACTCACCTCCGTCGCGTACCGCTCCACCATCATGCGCACTTGTCTCGCTTCCGCTCCCGCCGCCGCACGCAACTCCACCTCCCTCCAAGAGTCGACATGAGATTTCTCCAAGCACCGGGAGGAGTCCGGCACCGGGTGTGTGCATTGCGCATAGCAATGGGCGCAATAGCAAGAGCGGTCCCGAAATAGGAGGCGCCCTTCACCAACCCCCGCGCGAACGCTGTGCATACGCAGCGTGCCGTCAACCGACTGATACGCTTCACCCGTCCGGTCAACTGCGCGCATTCCCCCGGGCTCCTCGTGTAGGGGACTTTCGGGTACAAGATAGAAGTGCCGCGCATTGAAAGTGACCTTGCTCTTCATATAAGTAGTGGGTGCCGGACGGGAAAGTCGTGCAACACAGAACCGGTGCAAATCCCCCGCGCAATGTATGTTCGCGTAGAACTCGTCTCCCTCCGATATCACGGCCGTGGCCGCCGCGTGTTTCACATGTGCACCCGCCGCATCTTGTTCCCCTTTTGCGTGTGCCGTCTCAAAAAAGTTCCTTTGACAAGGGACACCCAAGTACCACTCCGCCTTACTCTTCCCAACATCCGCGAAACCCGCCGCACACTTATTTTGCGCCCCACTACCATCAACCCACTCGTGCAAGAACACCGGTTTCGCCAAACCCCGGCCCACAAAGTAGTCCTCGATAATCGTTTTCCGCATGTACCGAACAAAGTGGCGGTCGTGCACACGGTCATCGCTCAAAAAGTAAATATAGTCCTTGATTATCACCGGATTTTCGGAGGTGCTCTCCACTCCATCAACCTCCAAGGATGCGTGTCGCCATAGCACACACACCAAAATGGTTGCCTGCTTTAGCACCCAATGCATACTTTGTGCCGCGCGGGGAATGGTCAACTTGTGATTCTCCGAAAAGTCAAAGACAACACAACAATGACCCAACGGTAGATTATCCACACACTGTCGATAGTGCCGGTGTTGGTGCAGCCCTGGTGCAGCGCCATGAAAGTATGGTAGGCATAAGGGCGAAGGAAGGGGCACGTTCCAGAACCATCTAGTTCACGAATCGCCCATGTTCCCGGGTGCCCTTCATCCGCGGTGTTGTGCACACAACTCCCTCGGCATTCGCAGTTATTGGACTTCCCAGGTTCGTGCCCAAGTAATAGTTGTTGTAACTTGTACACCAGTTCCCCTACTGGAGTTCTCTTGTGCACAAATTGCAACCGCTTAACTGCTTCCCCATCGTCGGTAACGTGACCGGTTGCTAGGTTTTCATAACACTTCCATTCCACAAGCCGTTGAGACGTGAGTTCCGTTGCACACAATTGCAAATTAGCAAGACCCCCGCAATCCGGACACTCCCCCTTCAGGCATTCAATCCTATGCGAGTCTCCCGGTCGGGGACAAAGCAAACTCTCGGCGAACTGGCTGGTTGACGTTCCCACCTTAACAATGTCGCAAACCTCTTCGGTCCCCTCTATGACCT
Organism: Cymbomonas tetramitiformis; assembly: GCA_001247695.2. Classification (NCBI taxonomy): domain Eukaryota; kingdom Viridiplantae; phylum Chlorophyta; class Pyramimonadophyceae; order Pyramimonadales; family Pyramimonadaceae; genus Cymbomonas; species Cymbomonas tetramitiformis. The sequence goes on along the minus strand of LGRX02007451.1, from coordinate 64,190 downwards.
TCCTTGTAGAGTCGGTGCTCCAAGGAATGCGCGGACAGCACTCCTCCTTGCATGCACAGCCAGAATACAAGGTCTCCCTTGTCCGATTGAAGCCCTCAAGCACCATCCGAAAGTCTTCGTGGTACCTGCACGTGCATGTTATGTTGTCCTGCCTGCGAAGACGTACCACATTCTTGGGCTTGAGACCCTCGAATGTTCGCTGCTTCATTTTAATTTCCGGGTGTCTTGCTTGGAACCGCATAAACAGAGAAACTTGTGAAGATTCCAACCATTGCTTGGAGACGAACTGATTAGGCTGCAGAAGCTTTCCAGCAGAGTCGCGCGCAAGGACGACGTCCTTTTTGCAAGGACTGACCCTCGTGTTTGAGAGCCAGTACTCGCGAACCAGATTCTGCACCTGTTCCGTGCTTTCAGAAGTTTTCCGCGTCCCACGCACCAGATCGGGTACCGAGTTCTCATCAGGTTGAAGGCCCACCGTACTACCATTACTTAAGGCCTCGCGCCCTCGTAAAGCACTCTCCACAACACGCCGGTGTACTCCTAGCAGCTCCGCAGAGGAAGTCACAGAAAATCCGTGCGTGCGAAAATTCTCCCCGCAGATCATTGCAGCTGTGGCCATGCGCATATTCACGTGAAGCTTGGAGGCGCTACGCGCTAACCAGGTGAATCCCTCCTTTACATTTTCTGTCAATAGCATACCAAACCCGGCATTTGTGCCGCACAGTTCTCGAACAACATCGCGCTGAACATCCGGGGACTGCTTGGACACGAACTCGCTCAAAGTAGGTGCAATCTTTTCGGGGTGACGCGAGAAGAGATTGTCAAGAGGGCCCAACCAGTGCTGCCTATTTCCTCTATGTAAGCGATCCAAGCTTCCTTCGCCAGCAGCAGCTCCACCAGTTTGCGCTTTTTCCTGATCAGCCGTTCCGCCCTCGCGTGTGCTAGTGCTCGTCCATATCTTCGTGACATGCGTAAGCATGCCCTCCAGCTCTGCGACTTCAGCGTTGCATTCTGGTGGAAGCGGCCATTTATCCTGAGGAATACATTCCGCTAAGGTTCCTATCGCAATAAGGTATGGCAAAATTTCCTCAAGCGCCTTACGCGGTGCCATGTTGCTTACTTTCAGAATATTTGAACTTCCCTAAGTTAGCTAGGGTGTGAATAACATAGCAATTATGAGCATGCCCACAGGCGACACCAGATGGTCCAACAGTTGAGCGCGTGCATGGATCATCCAACATTTAGATCAATCCACGCACGCGCACAGATGTGCATGTGCGTGTGTGGCACAATTCATCGGGGATTATAGTGAGGCAATTGTTTCGGGTGCGTCGATCTTCCGCCACCCGATCTAATCGACGCATGCGCAAAGCGTACGAACTTCATAAGTCCTCAACCGACAACAATACCCGAATCATTTGTGCGCGTGCGTCGATGATCTATTATTCTGATTAATCGACGAATCCGCACAAATGTGCATGAGCGTACGTGGCCTTATTCGTTTGGGATTCCAGTGCAAGAATTTGTTTGGGTGCGTCGATCTTTTATCACCCGATCAGATCGACGCATGCGCACATTTTATGAAAGTCCGATATCAGACATAAACACCGATTGTTTTTGGAAGTGCGTCGATCTTATGGGATCCGATATAATCGACGAACGCGCACAGTTGTTCAGGAGCGAATGGATTTTCACCCCGATCGACACACAAGAGCCCATGATCCTCACACATGTCAAAGCAGTTTAGCGGGTCCGTCGACTTCACGATGTCGATGGACCCGCTAAATGTTAACTGCTTTATGCTAAACTTATAGGCACGACTTACATGTCCAAGGCTTGCAGATCTCTCTTTGAAAGTGACATGTCGAGCATTCGAAAAGAAAGTATCGCGCAGCACGGGCTGAAAGCAATGGCCAAGCAAGGAAAGGCCGGACCTTGTAGCGCCTGCAAGAATCCCTGGTTAGCCACCTTGAAGTGCAAACTGTGTAGCAATTTTTATCACCACAATTGTAACGCGCACCCGCCCTCGCTGTATCCGAACGAGTGCAAGAATTGTGGAAAGCCCGCTCGCGACAACTGCCTATTTTGCGGGTTGTATTCAACGCAAACTTGCTTCCAATGCAAGCGCGGTTTCCACATGCGTTGCGCACAAAAGCAGCCAAATAATCGAGCAGGCGCTGGCCCTTGTGGCAGAGGGAATTGCCTTGGAAAGGCCGCGTTGGTCGCAGCCAAACCGAAATCTCAGCAACCTGCACGCGCGCCGGAGTTTTCGCAAAGTCAACTGCCTCCCGGAAGTAAGCGATCTTACGCTCCCCTTGTGTTCTTTTGCCTGATCACAGTTTTACGGATAAAGTTGAGTTAACTAGGTTTCTCGGGAGCAGGGAAGAAGAAGGCAGGCTCTTCTCCCGCCAGCAAGGGAGCGCATGTGGCTATCGAGGCCATAATTTGCCGTTTCTGCGAACGGCCTACTCCAGAAGGAGGCCACAGATGCCTGACATGTGGCAAGAAGTATCATGCTTTCTGCCTGGTGCGTTTACTTCGCTTGCGTCTTCCCACGATTGTGTTCTTCCCCTAGTTTTGAAATATCAATCATCCCGTGTTCTTTTACTGCAGTTGGAATGGAGAGGCCTGGAGGAGCTGTGCTGCTGTGGCGACCCAACGTGCATGGCTGCGCAAAACATTGAGGTGCGCGTCTTACTATCTGTATAGTATTCCCGCAGTTTTTTGGGTTCCTGTGATTGTGTTTGTGATTATTGTGTGCGCATCTTATAACAGGCACCTTCTACCTACACACCCCACAAGAACCCGACGGGGGTGGGCTCTTCTGGGACATCCCGAACCGTGACACAGGCTGGCCCATCTGGCGAGACCGAGGCTCCGACGCCAGCTTTGGAGTCCGATACACAACCCCCGGCTTCAGCGGTTACCCCGTCTGAGATCGCGCCCCTTCCCGTCGCGGTCGACTCGCCGCACGTGGATCCAATCCCCGAAGTCTCCGCACCCCTCGCCGCCACCCCCCCTTCTGAAACCGCCCCCCCTGCCGTCGCAGAGTCGCTCTCACCTGCGAATCTGACAACTTCCGAGGTACCCGCTCCCCACGCCGACAACCTTACCGAATCGGCAACTCCTGCCGTCGAGGTTGGACCCATACCATGGTTCAAAACCATGCTTTTGAATCCAACACCCGAAAACCCCACGCCCGTCGCCGCCAGCCCCTCCGAAATCCAGCCCCCTCCCGTCGCGGACCCGTCCCTACCTGTGGATCCAACACCCGAAGTCTCCGTACCCCACACCGCCACTCAATCCGACACCGTTTCCCCCCCTGCCGCCGCCCAACTGCCTCCCGCCTCCTCGGATACCGCAGCCCCTACCGCCGCGATCTTGCCAACCTCGGATCCAACTCCCCAAGCCCCTGCACCCCCTGTGGTTGCAGGCACCACCGATCCCACCTATGTTTGGAAACAGATGGAGGACGCCCCACCCGCGAATAAACAGGCATTCAGAGCTTTTCCAGGAATTCACACGTTACGTGTGGAGAAGTTCCACGATCTCTGCATCGTCACCGGTAGCGACGAGTCCTATTCCGTGAAGACCGGGTGGCAATTCGGGTGCATGGTCAGCCACAAGGACATCCCGAGGTCGCGGCTTCTGGCCGGAACCTTGGTGGCGGCTCAAATGAAGAGGGGATGGTTTGTTCTCTGCTGGGGACCGGTCGATGGAAGTGAGAAGGAACAACGGTGCAGCCTGTTACGGCTGAATCGACTTCAACCCATCAAAGAGAAACACACTCCATGTCCCCCAGGGAACTCCGATGAATTGTTCATGAAGGAATGTTGGCGTCTCCAGCAGCTGTACAACTTCTCCCCCACGGAAGAAGGCCAACGACCGGTAAATACTTTACTTAACCCAACCCAATTTGTTTTCTCCATTGCACACACGAACTACATGAAATTTCGGAAAGTTGACTGTGTTTTTTTGGCAGGTACGACCATACAATGCCGAGGAGCAAAAGGATCAAAACCGGTTAAAGTCCGAATTCACGTTGGAGCCCGGAGGCGCCCCCTCCGAGAGGGTGGTTTCAAAGAAGAGGAAGGATCCCCCTTCAAGCAAAACAAGTTCACGCCCGACGCGCGCGCGCCCCCCCCTCGTTGCACGGAATCGCGTTCGGTGCAGGAGATCGACAGGGACGACGAGCATACTTCTCCCGCAGCAGTGGTGGTTCCCCGTCGGCCACGAGATCGCGCTCCCTGGGGTGTTCCACGCACACTCCAGCTCGACGACCCTGTCCCTGCCAGGAATTTTCTGGCTGAGGCGCTCCAAACGGAGCTGGAGCCTCCAAGTCTTCTTCGTGCACGCACACCGCGCGGTGCTCCCTGGTCTAGGCCGTGGACGTCGGGAACACAACCCGCTACTCCCGACAATCCCACTCCCGAGTCTGCCCCTGAGTCGGTGGTGCAAGATTCCACACCCCAGCAACATGGCCTCGCAATTCCCACCAACAACCTGAACCTGACACCCAAGTCCGCTGCTCAACAACCTCCACGGGCCCCGAGTCCCTTGGCAACACTTCCCCTTGCGTCCGATGATGGGGTCTCCCAAGTCGTTGCGCAACTCCAACAGAGCCAGCAGATATTGCTTGAGCGGCAAGCTGCCGCGCTCCCGCGCACCAGGAGGAGATGCGCCAGCAGCAAGCCTGGTTTCAACAGCAGTTGGCGACTCTCCAATCTCAAACGGTCCAAGCGCCGGGCCCGGTGCAAGAGCCGTCCGTGACATCGCACCAAGTGCTTCCCCTTGGTCGTGGGGTTCCCAACATTGTGCCTCCAGCTACTAATGCTGGTGGCTCGGTGAACTCTGGCCCCGCGTTGTCTTCTTATCTCCTTACCAACCCGGGGTTTTCCGGGGCTCCCACGCCCTCCGTGACCACGCAATACCCCTACCCCGCAGGCTCCCAAAGCTACCAGAGGATGCTTATGCCACCTCCCGCGTACCCTACGCAGCTACCCGTCCGGTCTCCCTACCCAACTGGGGGGGACTACGTATCCCCGAGGGAGATTGCTATGCAAGATGAGCTCCTCCGCCAGAACGAAACCGCCTACCGTGAGCGGATGCAAGCAATTGAGGACCGTGAACTCGAACTCGCGCGTGCCCGCGCCACTGAACGTTTCAAGCAAGAGCAAAGGCGCTGGGGAGGCTTCTAGGCAGTAGTTCTGCTATCCATTACAGACAGAGAGTCTGACCGAAACCTGCAACCTGTATCGCAATGTGCGCATGAGTGCGTAGAGCTCTTTCGTATGAAGTAATATTACATCTTAAGTATTTGTTGTGCTTGCCTTACGAGAGCTTATCTCCTGGTAGCTAGATTTCCATCTCGGGAGAACTTGGAATTGCACATATTGCATTTTGTGTTGCATACCCTACGGTGTGTATGGCATATGCTTTATTATAACCTTGTGAATACGTACAAATATGTTAGAACTGTATTCTCCATTTCGGGACCCATTTTCCGAAACAAGAATTGCAATTAGCGCATGATTCTAGCATCACCGAGCGCTAAAACCTAAATCATCGTTCACATATCAATTTGGATAGGAGCATATCATCACATACCAACTTTTTAAAACTTCTATACAACTTATATTGTAAAGTACAAAAATTATGCAAAATCTACCAACTAATTTTGCTTACCATCGTTTGTTGTTGTGACAGCTGTCGCGATTGTGAACAAGGGGCGGCAATGTAGGGGTTGGCGGGGCGTGGGGGTATTGCTGGGTGCTAAAATGGCGGTGTATCTCTGTTGTGGTTGAGTGTGGGGTGTTGTGAGGGATTTTGGGTTTGAGATGTGGGTGCGGCATTGGAGGGCAAGTTTTTTTAAATATATTCCCCCCCCCAGCTGATGGCGTATGGATTGGGAGACATCAGCTGGCAAGACAAGAAGTGGGTGTGGCGTGGCGGTATGAGCGTGATTGTTGATGCTGACGTGTGATTGCGGCTGCGGGTGCGTGGATTTCGTAGTTGATGGTATGCTGCGGCTGCGGGCGTGTTGACCTCATAGTTGATGGCTTGCTGCGGCTGCGGGCGTGTTGATCTCATAGTTGATGGC
>LGRX02007451.1:0-57642 GCA_001247695.2 Cymbomonas tetramitiformis | reverse complement strand
AGTTGTGGGCGCGTTGATCTCGTCGTTGATGGCTGAACGTCTGCTGTTGCGCCTGCGGGCGTGTCGACTTTGTAGCTGATGGTTGACCTCGTAGTTGGCGGTTTGAACGGCTGTGGTGGTGGCGTGTTGGCCTCGTAGTTGATGGCTGAGTGGATGCGGCATTGGTGCGCGTTGACCTTGTAGTTGACTGTGGAACGGCTGTGGTGGCGGCGTGTTGACCTCGTAGCGATGGCTGAGTGACGGCAGTGGTGCGCGCGTTGACCTTGTTGTAGTCGATTGTTGAACGGCTGTGGTGGTGGCGTGTTGACCTCGTAGTTGATGGGTGACCGGCTGTGGGGCGTTGACCTCGTAGTTGATGACTGAGTGGGTGCGGTAGTGGTGTGCGTTGATCTCGTAGTTGATGGCTGAACGGATGCGGCCGCGGGCGTGTCGTGTTGGGGCTTTTTGGGGATGTCGCGCTGGGGCTGCGGACAATGTGGCGTTGGGGCTTTTGGGAATGTTGCGTTGGGGCTGCTGAAAATGTGGAGTTTGTGCTTTTGGGAATGTTGCGTTAGGGATGGTGAAAATGTGGAGTTGAGGCGTTTGGGACTGTTGCGTTGGGGCTGCTGAAAGTGTGGAGTTGGGGTTTTTGGGAATGTTGCGTTAGGGATGGTGAAAATGTGGAGTTAGGGCGTTTGGGAATGTTGTGTTAGAGATGGTGAAAAATGTGGAGTTGGGGCGTTTGGGATTGTTGCGTTGGGGCTGCTGAAAATGTGGAGTTTGTGCTTTTGGGAATGTTAGGGATGGTGAAAATGTGGAGTTGAGGCATTTGGGACTGTTGTATTGGGGCTGCTGAAAATGTGGAGTTGGGGCTTTTGGGAATGTTGTGTTAGGGATGGTGTGAAAATGTGGAGTTGAGGCGTTTGGGGACTGTTGCGTTGGGGCTGCTGAGAATGTGGAGTTGGGGGTTTTTGTCGTTGTGTGGTGGCACTGTGATGATGCGAGACGCTGTGGGTATTCCTCCCCCCCGATCCGGGGGCTCAGAGACGCACGTGCATGGCACGGTGGGGAGGTGGACGGCGTAGTACGGGCCTGCGTGTCGGCTGATGGTGTTGGTGAGGTGGCTGCGGCCGCGAGGTGACCGCGGCTGCGAGGTGACGAGGTGGCTGTGGTTGCGGAGCCTCAGACGTGGGCGTTGGCAGACGACGTCGGTCTGCGGTGCGCGGCTGAGTGCATGAGGGATGACGGAAAAGAAAAGAAAAAGAAAAAATCACGCCCGTCGGGCGTATGAGTAAATTAATTTCCCCGGCCCTACTCTGGGCCGGACCGCCACAAGTGGCGGCCTTAATGGGACAATTTACACTGGGTAATTCTCATCTTTTTCCTTCTCTTGTTTCTCCTGTCTGAGCCTTCTGTATAGCTGGTAGGTGCTGTGTGCGTAGTTCACCGTCAGGTCGTGTATCCTTTGCAGTGCCTGTATGGCTTCTTTTCTGTCGAGCCCGAGTTGCTCGAGTATGTCTCGGTTGTGCTTGTATACCGTGCCTGTTCTGCCCACTGCAAAGACATGGAGTTTGGCACGGAATCCATGTCTACGTAGCAATTGTAGTAGTGGTCCATATTTCGTGTATTTTTCCAAGAGCTTGGGTCCCCATTTTTCGTCGTCGGTGTGGGCCACCTCAATGAGGTGTAGGTTTTTTACTCTTGCCGGTGCTTCCTGTTGTGTGCATTCCCATCCGTCTTCTAGGTCCTCCAGGCCCTCTATCATGACTATGTCTACAAAGCTCGGTATTGTGTCGGGTCCATCCTTCCTGCCTGGGTTGTTCTTTCCGTCGTGTCTGCATTGCCCTCTGGTGAGTATGTAGTTTGGAAGTACTCTTGGCTTAACACCTGGGTCCCTCTTTTTTCCGGTGTAGGCAAGGACTTTGCATCCTCCTTTCCTATGGTGGTCAAGTATGTGTTTAAGTTCGTCTGCGTGGGCGTCCGCCCTGTCCGAGAACATTCCCCGCATTTGTGGGTTGTCGCATCCACCTAGGGCGTGCCCCACTCTCATGAGGAAGCCCTTTGCGTAATCCACCCCTTTGTGCCGACATCCTTCCAGGGTGCACTTTCGGTTTCCTCCGGCTGAGTTTTTCGCCGTCTCATAGTCTTGTGCTGGCAGTATTCTCAGTCTGCATTTGAGTATTGTTTTCCGCGCCGCAAAGGTGGCTCGTTTCCAGAAGCCGTTCGCTATTTTGTGTAGTGGCTTGTCTCCCTTGAGGTGCCCCATTGTTTCGTTCAGCCAGTTGTCGGTGGCCTTGTTCTCTTGAACCGGGGGGGCGTTCCTATTTTTCGTTCTGTTGTGTGTCATGTCGTGCTTTCGTTGCTTCCATCTTGTTCTGGGCATCGGGTCCTGCATCATCGCATGGACTCTGGACTCCTCCGTGACCCGGTCATGGTGAGCTTGTCTTTCATTTGCCGGTCCCCCTTTAGGTGCTTCCCGCTGTTCAATGAGTTCATTGAGCATCCCAAAGGTTTCCTCATCATTGTGCTGCTTTTGGGTCACCTCGAGTCTCTCCACGAGTTCGTTGAGTTCCTCAAATATTTCTTCCCCCTCACGGGGTTGGGGTGGTGTCTCTGCAGGTTTGGGGTCTCTTCCCCGGGTGGGGCCTGTTCTGCCTTCTGTCTCCCTTTGGTCTTGTTGCTCGTGCATGTCTCTTATAAGAAGCATCTCTTCATCCTCCCTTTGTTCCATCATGGCTTTTATTTGCCTGTCTTCTTCATCTCTGGTCTGGTCGGCCTGTTGCTGCTGGTTGGGCTTCGGGTCCCGCATCATTGCTTGCTCCTCTTCATTTTGCTGCGCTTGGTCATGGTGTGCTTCCCACCTGAAAATGTGCTTCGTTTTCAGTTGGTGGGTCCAGGTTGTGGGTTCTCCTTGAAGCTCGGTAGTTTTTGCCGTGAGCCTGCTGTTTCCTCGGGCTTGCTGTTCACGGAGTAATGTGGTCACATATTTCTAGACGGCGAGCTTTCCTTGTAGTTCTCTGCTGCCCGAGTCTTCATCTGGTACCATGGGTTTGACTTGTATTGTTTCGTCATTATCCCATGCCTCCGTGAGGGTCCCTGTAGTGCAGGCTTGCTTGGCTGCTTCGTCAGCTTTTTCGTTTCCCGCAATTCCTGTATGTGCCTTGACTTTCAGTAAGGAGACCGTGTGCCCCGCTGCTACCAATGCTTCAATGTTGACCAGTATGGCATATAGGAGGTCTCTTTGCCGGTGGTGTTCCATGCTGTGGGGTTTTGTTCTCATGTTCTCCAGTTGTCTAATGGAGTTGGCACTGTCCGTGCAAATGGTGAGTCCTTCGCCGCTTGGTGGCGGCGGGAGTGTAACTGCTTTCTGTATGGCAAGAAGCTCGGCTCTGTTCACCTCTTGGTCCTCACCTTCCCATCTAATCATGTGGGCCTCCCCTTCTCCGGACCTGGGGTCCCATACCGCAGCTCCTGAGGCCCATTCTTTGCCTCCTTCCTCTGTTTCAATTTCTCTCTTGCTGCCGTCTGTGTATAGGTACGAGGTCGCTTCGTGTGCCCTTTGAGGGGGGGGTATGTCAGTTGGGCTGGTGTGTCACTCGGGGGTAGGTTCCTGGGGTCCTCTGTCCGGTCTCTCGTTAGTTCCCATCTTCTCCCTTGGACCCCCGGCTCGTGCTCGGGCCAGAAGTCGGCGGGGTATCTGACAATTTTTGACCTCGCCACTTTGTCCCATAGCATTTGGGCGTCAGTCTGTCTTCTGAGTCTGGTGTGTGAGGTGTTCGCTTCTATCACCTGTTGCACTGTGGGGGGGTGTATGTCCCATTTTCCTCCCCTGCTACCGGGGAGGAGTTCCCATTTGGCTGGTCCGTCTTCCACATGGAGGTGGCTGTCCTCCCACCAGGTTTCAATTTCTGTCTGTACGTTGAAGCACTGGGGGCAGAGGTCGTTCCTTATGTGCGGCCCTGTGTTGCACATTCTTCCCATTGCATCCGTCATGTCCTTTGTTTTAATCTCCGGGAGTTCATATCTCTGCCATGGTCTTGTGTCCACAATACAGTCGGTACCGAGGGTGTATCCTTCTTGGTTTGGTTCGTGCTTGTCGTGCTGGTTCGCCTCCCTTGCCGGCTGTTTGACGGTTGTGGTCGTGCGGACCTTGCTCTGCGGGCAAGTTGTGAGTGCCTTTCTTATGCAATCCGCAGCAATATCTGGGTCCCCGCAGTGGGCCTGCCACCCCGCTTTGTTGGCAACAATCAGTACCCTGAGGTTCCAGTTGCACTGTTTCGCTTGCTGGTGTGTGGCACCCATCCAGTGGTCAGGGGGCAGGAATGTGAATTTGCCTTGCGGTATTTCAAACAGTTCGTGCACTAGGTGCCCTGCATGTGCGTTGTATAGTTTCCTATAGGGGTTTTTTTCATACGTCGGGTATATTCCGACCCCGAATACCGGGTCCTGTGTGGTGGTGGCTGCAATGGCAAAGTCCAGTGCCTTCTTGAGGTCCTGTGGCGTGTATTCTGGGTTGAACTGGTAGGCCCCCAGTTTCATCCAGTTTGCAGTCCAGGCTGAGCCTCTGGCCCCGAACACCTTGTCTCTGTCATACTTGGCGTAGTAATTCGTGGTGTTGTGGTGGACATTGAGGGGTGAGGCGAATAGTTCAGTGTTGAGTCCGAATGCCTGTTGTAGTGCCCTTTGCATCTGGGCGGGAAATGTCCAGTGGTTTTGTAGGTTCTTTTTCCTTTCCTCCTTTTCTTCTTTGCTTGAGTATCTAATAAGTAGGTGCCCTACTTCTTCCTCAAATGTGGAGACTTGTATTTTATGGTCCTCCCACATCTCAGTGCGTAGCGTGCGTTGGTGCGGGGTTTGGTGGTGTGTGGTACCCACTGCTTGGGTGTACCTTTCATGTAGCCTGAGAAGCTTCTCTTTTGTAAGGGTGCCTATGTACTTCCCGTTTCTGTGGTAGCTGTGGGCGAGGTCCCCTTCCATCCGCAGTTGGCAGTGGTGTTCTCTGTTGTCCGCAATGTCCTGCTCCGGGTTGGTTTCCGTCGGGTCCAGGGTGAGGTTTCTCGCATGTAGTGTGGGCCAGGCCTGTCCCAGGTGAGGCCTTCCGGCCAGTATCTCCCTGAGACCTCTGGGGTGGGTCACTTGGGAGCCCCTGGCTCGTAGCCTTCTTGTCAGGGTTGGGAAGGTGGTCGCACTTTGGCCCCTTCGCTTTGCTAGTTTCAAGAAGTCAGTTATGGTTTCTCTTGTACTCCACGAGTAGGAGTCTTCCCCTGTTGGGTGCCTCCACTGGGTTCTGTACTGTGTCACTTGGGAGTGCGGGTCCGTTGGGTCAATGAGTAGGGTCCTCATTGCCACAATTTCTTTCGGCTTGTCTATCGTTTGGCCCTTCTCAAAGCTATCTGCCTCCATTTTTTCCGCCATGGGGTCTACCTCATCTATCCACTTAGTTTGTAGGTCTGCGTGGAGGTCTTGTGGGACCTCCTGCTCTTCCCCCCACGTTTGACCGGTGGTTTCTGTCTCTTTAATTCTTGTAAGCGGGTGCAGGGAGAGTTGCCTATGAATTTCTTCTCTGGGGACTAGTTTCGCCTCCCATTCCGTCATTTTAGCCCGTAGCTGTTCCGGGTTGAGGCGCGGGAGGTTGGTTCGCATTGTGTGGGGGTCCAACGGCCCCTCACTGGGCATGCTCCTGTATTGTTGCTTCAGTCGTCGGTTTGTGAGGCTGTCATAGAAGTCCCCTGGCTTCGCTATGTTCCTCGGCTGGGCTTCGCAAAGGTATGGGTATAGGTGTGCCAGGCCTTTTGCTATGGCACTGCGGTCTGCGCTGAGGGTTGCATCTGTGCATTGTTCCCTGACGTTGACCTGACTAATCGCGTGTTGGCCATCTCTGGTGGTAAGGAAGGCTAGGTCCGGGAAATGCGTGAATAGTTTGAGGCACGTCGTGAAATTTATCGCAGTCGGCGTGTCCTTGGGTATTGTGAGCTTGGCGGTTTGGTCTGTGCACACCGCTTGCCAGTCCGGAGGCGCAGGCAGGTCCCCATCCACCATTTTGCCAGCTTTTGTTTTTCTCGTGGTTCCTTCCATCTCTTTGTCAGACTTCCTTCTGGTCGCCCCTTTTAGCTGCTCCATTATCTTTGGTACTGGGGTCTGGAGTTGTTTGAGCATCCCTTCTGTTCCTTGGGGCGTAATGTTGTATCTAAGTAGGGCATTGAGTTTTCTTAGTGTGTTGTGTTTTGTCTGGTGCCCCCCCCAGAGTTTGTCAAGGTCTGTGCAATTCATGCGTGTGGTGCAGTGGTATTCTATCAGTCCTCTGGTGGACCTGCTGACGTGGGACATTCTGAGTCTTGACTTCAGGTTTATTTGCCTCCACACTGGGCCCCGTGCAGCTCCTCTGCCCTCCTCACTGTGCATGGCGTCCAGCAGTCCGCTCCAAATTACCTGGGCGTAGACTGCCTGGAGTGGCACCATGCCCAATCCGAACCTTTCCTTTTCCTGTGTGGTGAAAATGTTCGGTGTTCCGTTACGGGGCAGGCCTTGTATGTTCTTTGTGGCCCCACCTATTACTTTGTTGAAGTCGTCTATTTCACCCGCGGTGTAGAGGCCTAAGTGCAGTCCATACCTGAACTTTCCCAGTATTGCAGAGTGGAGGGAGTACTCTTTTTGGTCTGGCGTCAGCGGCGAGCGCAGTAGTGCTTGTATCCTATGGTTCATTTCCTCCCTGGCAGCTTTCTTCTCCTTGTCCCATCTGCCTGTGAATGCCAGTAGTACTCCTAGGTACTTGTATGTGTCTTCCGGTTTGAGTATTTTGAAGTGGCTCAGCTTACCATCCACCCCAACCGTTTTGAGGTCCTTATGGAGTTGTTCAGGTATGGAGACCCTATTTTTTATGCCAGTTATGGCTGACTTGGTAAGGTTAACTTTGAGTTCACTCCATCGTGAGAATGCCTCTAGCTTGTGTAGCTGGGCTCGCATGTGGAAAATCGTGGGGCATAGTATGAGCAGGTCGTCGACGAACGCCCCTGCTGTCGTCCTGAGGGGGCCCAGTCTTTCCTGCTCGGCTGCGTGTTTGTGTTGGTACCCATGCTCCCCCACCTCCAGCCATCTTAACAGCGGTTCCTGGTATATTATGAAGAGGAGGGGGCTCATGCTGTCTCCTTGGAGGAGACCTCTTTGCACCTGGACCATTTCGTGAGAGGTTTCCCCCCCTACCCTGGTGTACATTGACATGGTGTCATGACTTTGTGTACCTAGGACATCTCGCACTACTTGTGTAAGCTCTTCAGGTATTCCAAGGTACTGCATTGTATGTAGTAGCTTGTTGTGGTCCACTGAGCCATATGCATTTTCAAAGTCTACATACAGGCCATGCAGTTCCCGTCCGGAGACATTTGCGTCCTCTATTGCGTTGGTCACTCTCGTGAGTTGTCTGAGTGTGTTTCTTTTCTCTCTGGAGCCTTCCTGTGCCTGGGCTAGTATCCCCTGTGTTTCGCAGAACGTGGAGAGCATGTTTGCTATTTGCGAGGTGTATAGTTTGAATACTCCCTCCAGTAGGGCTATGGGCCTATAGTTTTGCTGTAGGGTGACATCTCCTTTCTTGTGGTGAAAACAGAATGTCCCTCTCTTCCAGGTGAGGGGGACGTGTTTGCTGTTCCACATCTCCAGCATGAGCGCATGCAAGGCATCGTGGAAGTCCTCTGGCATGTACTTGAGAATTTCGTTAGGGGTTCTGGTGGGGCCTGGTGCCTTGTTGTTGTTTAGGGTGTGTACTGCCTTGCTGTAGCCCTGTCTACTTATCGTGAGGTCCAGTCCCTTGGGGTCCGGTCTTGGTGCCCTTATGAGTCGCTCCTTGTGGGCTGGGTCTTCCCATGGTGGGGGTGCTAGGTCGGGTAGACTACGGTGTTCCATCCTGTATGGTGCCGAGTGGGCCATGTGGTCCACTAGTGCGTTTGCAATGTTCTTGTGGCCTACAGCTAGGTTGCCCTCCCTGTCCTGTAAGGCCTGTATATTCGCCGTGGGGGCATGGCCTGTTTCTTGGGCCTTGGCATAAATCCTTTTTGTGGTATCGTTTCTGGTTGTTCCAGTATTCTTTTACTGTTTTGTCATTATGCCTTTGTTTGGCTCGCTTCCAGTGCTGTTTGACCACCTTGTGTGCAGCCGACCTTTCTTTTTTGGCCTCCTCAGTGAGCCACGAGACCCATTCCTTTGTGTCTACATTGTCCCTGTTTGTCGGGCCTTTTGTTTCTCCTTCCTTCAGGTGCCGGAGAGTTGCGTGTTCCGTGTGTGGGTTTCGTAGTTGTCGTTTGGTTTTCTTGTGCATCCGCATTTTGAGTATCGCGGCATCTCTTTCTTTTCTGTGTGGATGACGGCGTAGTTCTCGATGTACAGGTATGCTGAGATATAGATGTGCGTGCTGGCAGAAGACGTCGGTCTACGGTGTGCGGCTGAGTGTGTGGGTGATGATGGTGAGGTTTTCGATGTAGGTGAGATGCGGCTGCTGAGGTGGTTTCGGTGTAGTTCCCGATGTGGGTGAGACACGGCTGCTGAGGTGGTTTCGGTGTAGTTCTCAATGTGGGTGAGACACGGCTGCTGAGGTGGTTTCGATGTAGTTCTCAATGTGGGTGAGACACGGCTGCTGAGGTACGGCTGTGTGAGCTGGCATACGACGTCGGTCTGCGGTGCGGGGCTGAGTGCGTGGGTGATGACGGTGTGGTTGGGCTGAGTGCGTGGGTGACGATGGTGTAGTTGATCGTGAAGTTGAGAGCGGAACGTATGTGGCAGTGAGACGACCGCGATTGTGGTTTTGGTGTCTGGAGAGGAAAATTTTGAAATGATACCCCCCCCCGGCTGTCGGTGTAGAAAGCGACGTCGTAGTTTGTGGCAAATTGCTGCATGGTGTACGTGGAGAGCTGTGGTACTGATTTGTTGGGTACAGGGTGATCTGGGGCATGGCTTTGCGGTAGACGTCTTTTCTGCGGCTGCGAGTCATGGGCACCGCGCGTTGCTATTGCTCGATTTTGGCAATGTTCATCTACGTTATTCTACCTGCCCTGATCCCGCTGGTTTACTTATTTTGGGCTGGTGCTCCGGACACCTTCGACCACGACGACATCTGCAAGTGCCCCACGCTCGTAGACCGCGTTTGTGACCTGAAGCGGCAGAATCTTGACTCTACGTAGTGCGCAATGAAGGCGCTCGGAGGAAAGTGGCTACAATGCGAATACGCCCATGCTGCGTTCCGGTCCCGATTCGAGGATCGCAAACTCGAAACTGCGTTACGCGATAAGATTCAACACGCTTCGCCTACCGCTGCCCGCGCTACCGGCAAAGTTTATACGGGTGCTCCACCGACGCGCTCCATGAAGCGCATGAAGCATTGTCTATTCGTCGATCCGTGCAAAATGCTTTTTTTTCGCGGGCATGCAGAATTTACACTCGTATCGATTTTGGGGATCGGTTGGCCCAGCATACTTCAATTTATTCCTATTTCTTCGTAGCCTTTCGACGGTATGGGTCGGGGAAGCTGCGCCCATGCCGTCCACACCACTGGCATCTGTTTCCAGGTGTGGTGTTGGCAAATCGCCCTTCGGAAAAGGGGCATTGCTTGCTGCAACGATCATTTGCACTGTTCTTTTTTCCGCGGCAGGGATCACGGCGGCTACGGAGCAGCTGCACGGCATTCCGGCACTACATGACAGCGGCGCTGCCTTTTTCTTATGTCAATCAACAGCAATTTCACCGTGCCGCACTACTTTTGGTAGTGTGTGCACTTTGCCAATCCCTCATGAGCAGCATCACCAGTTCGCATGTGCTTTGCACCACCCCAGTACACCGCGGGTGGTGTACTGTGCCGACATCCAGGGTGCACCGCCGTGGGATTTTGCTTCTGGTTATTTTTTCTGGACTTACTTCTGGACTCTGGACTGGTTCTGGCTTCTAGGATTGGGTCTGACTACTTTTCTGGCTTCTGGGATCTTCTGGTTCTAGACTCTGGGTATGCTGTGCTTTGACATCTACAAGAACTGCAACTCTGGTTTCTTTCAGCAGGCTTCTGATAGTGAACTGCATACAATGCACCACTCTGAAAGTGGCTAGGGCTTGCACGTGCATCCGCTGTAGGTGTAGGTGGTGTTTGCGGATGAGCAACACCCGTCCTAGCAGCGTATTAGTGGGGTAGCCCTGGCCGATGAGCACAGGTCCCCCAACTTAGCAATGTTTCCAGCTATAGCTGTTTTCTTTACTTCTGCTTTTGTTTCGGGATTTATCTTTTACTGTTTCGGTGTTTATTAGTTGGGACCGCCCTGCCGGTATGGACAGGCCTCCCTATCACTGTTACCTAGAACCTGTGCCACCAGCTGCCGTGTATCAGCTGGGTGGTGTGCGGGAATAGCCACCGTGACTAGAAATATGACACTGTAGTCAGGTAGCTCTGATGACAGCTGATGACCCGATAGCGGGTGTCACTGTCCTAGGTTACAGGCTCGGTCACTAGGACCGAGAATTACTCTACTGTATCTGTATCGTTTTATGTTATCTTATCGGGACTGATATCCGACTGCACTGCCTGTTTCTGTTAAATATATCCATCGTAATATATCCCGCAGTACATGTCGAGTACATGCTAGTACACGTTCCACTTTTTCGACAGCAGTAGGTACATATCAAGTGCACGCGTGTACGCAAGCGAATATCACCAAAACGCAAAAAAAAGTCACCAAAACCCCCCAAAACAAGTTGGGCTCATTTTAAAGCGCACGACAAGCGCAGAAAAAAGTCTAGTGCACGACAAGCCCAAAAAACATTATAGTTGCACGAAAAATGGGCTAAAGTGTTGCACCCCCCCCCCAAAAAAGGAACAGAGAAAGGAAAACGTACCTCTTTTATTTAGGATGACCGCGATCGATATGTGACAGCGTGCCTGCGACCCAACCGCGAGCGCGGATCTAATTGTGAATCAAGATCGATCCGATCACAATCCTGTCGAAATCTAAAACGTTTCAAGCCTATGCCACCACGGTCATGGTGCACTGTTGACTCAAACGCCCGCAGCGAGCGTGGTACGTGTGTACGTGACTCAAGTTCGCCAACGTGCCCATTGTCAACCCAAGCAAGGGTAGACATCTACCTCTTGTCATCGTCGATCGTGCTCGCGTCGTCGCGTGACGTGAACACGTGATGTGACTTCTGAATGGGAAGAAGGGAAGTAAAAGTTCAAACTCACCGCTAGTCAACACTCCACAGTTCGCCGTTCAGCAGCGTGCAGCAACATGTTGATGCCTCGCCAGTGGGTTGCGTGCTGTGATATTTTTCATTCTCACTCGCTGCAGTATGGCACAGGTTTGTAATACAAGTTTTCGATATGTATATGTATTTTTTTATGTGTGCCTCGCGCGCTCATTCTTGGCATGCGTGGAACTTTGACTTGGAGTGAACGGGGAAATCCCCGCGAGTGCTTTGCACTCGAAATAGTTGGTTCAAATCCAACTCACTCCACCTCTCCTTTTCAGTTTCCTTTGTTACTTTCGATATGTGTATGTATTTTTGTGTGTGTGCTTCGCGTGCCCATCCTTGGCATGCGTGGAACTTTGACTTGGAGTGAACGGGAAAATTCCCGCGAGTGCTTTGGAATAAATACAACAATGTATGTTTGGAAACGATTTCAATTTTTTCATATATGATTTATATCATGCCGAATAGGCATGATCCGCCGAAAAGGCGGGGTATATTCAGAATCACATCCCCCGTATGCTAGTCCATTTCGAATCCACTGCTGATATCCCATAGGGCCCTGGGAGCTAACCGTCGTAGAGATATCGCGGCCACAGCTATGTATCAGATGCGGCGATTTCACGGGGTTCCAAGGCCCCCCAGGGATCGAGTGAACCTTTGGGACATATTTTACATCATTCGTGGCCCACCTACCGCCAAGGTCTCCAATTCGGATCCGTAGCCGATATCGCGGCCACAGCTATGTATCAGATGCGGCGATTTCACGGGGTTCCAAGGCCCCCCAGGGGTCGAGTGAACCTTTGGGACATATTTTACATCATTCGTGGCCCACCTACCGCCAAGGTCTCCAATTCGGATCCGCAGCCGATATCGCGGCCACAGCTATGGCATCAGATGCGGCGATTTCACGGGGTTCCAAGGCCCCCCAGGGTCGAGTGAACCTTTGGGACATATTTTACATCATTCGTGGCCCACCTACCGCCAAAGGTCTCCAATTTGGATCCGCGGCCGATATCGCGGCCACAGCTATGTATCAGATGCGGCGATTCCACGGGGTTCCAAGGCCCCCAGGGGTCAGTGAGCTGCTGGGACATATTTTATCATTCGTGGCCCACCTACCGCCAAGGTCTCCAATTTGGATCCACCAAATAGCCAGCCACAGCTATGTATCAGATGCGCGTTCACGGGGTTCGAGGCCCCCAGGGGTCGAGTGAACCCTTTGGGACATATTTTACATCAACGTCGTGGCCCACCTACCGCCAAGGTCACCCAATTGGGATCGCAGCCGATATCGCGGCCACAGCTATGTATCAGATGCGGCGATTTCACGGGGGCCAAGGCCCCACAGGGGTCAGTGAACCTTTGGGACATATTTTACACATCATTACGTGGCCACTACCGCCGAGGTCCATCCAATTGGGATCCACCAGCCGATATCTCTACTGGCGTTCACGTTTCTGTCAGCCTTGGTGCTGAAACAGCGCGTGAAGGGATGTTACCCCTCAAATGCGGCCCCCAATTCCAAGTGCGAGCATATGTCGCGGCGAGCATGTTCATTGCAAATACGTGTCTCTATCTGTGTTTCATCTTCGGTGACTCTGCTTGTGTTTAAGTATCTATTCCCGTATGTTATCCATTTTCTTGAGTTCGTTCTTTCTCCGCCGGGAGCATTCTCCCCGAGTTCACTGTCATCGTTTCTCGCGCAAGCTCCCACCCTACCTGCCCCTTGAGGTGCCACCCCAAATAATTATTTTGGCAATCGTCCCGCATCTTGGGACGCTTTACACGCCGCATGAATCGCAGCGCTTCGCCAGCTACAGCCACTTCACTCCCCTCAACCCCACTGCCCCCACCCCCCTCCACACAGCCACTGCCTGCATCAATCTACACCGCGATTTTGCACCAAAATTAGGGCGTCACAGGGCAAGCCCCTGCTCCCAAATTCGCTACACACCTCCCACCTTATGCCATTCGAAAGTTGACACCTGCCCATGGCCATCTACGTCGCGCTAGCGCCCGCCACAAGCAGTGAAACCAGTGGTACCGAAATTCCCATAGGGCCCTGGGGGCTAACCGTCATAGAGTTAGGCAAACATTTGAAACTTTTTAATACCTTCATTCAATATAATTGATGTATAGTAATGCTCATAAATTAAGGGGCAACGAAAAGCGGGCGTGGTATCGCCAAGACCGCCCGAACCTGTCGCTCGCGCATGCGCGCATGTCACCTCGGTTCCATAGAAGGTGTGGCAGTGCGCGAGGCAGCTCGGCTGCTCCCATAAGATGGTGAGTAGACCGGTTTCAATAAAGTGAGACATTCACTGGGTAGGGATTCTCAAGGGCTCAAGGTCTCAAGCAGCTCAAGTAGTCAAGTAGACTAGTGACACAATAGCGGTGTCACCTGCGACCAGACCGGCCCAGTGACCAGTTCTCCTTTTGCCTACCTCATGGACCCTGCGTTGATGAAGTGGGGCGCCCGAAAGTCGCGCGTTAAGGTGACTCCCGAATTTTCCAAAACCGCCTTATTTTTAATTCTGAAAAATCGGAATTAATTTTACCCAATATGCGTCGAAATTGGGAAAATGCCGTGGAGGTCAGAATAGGGGTGTTTCTGGGGGGTGATCGATGCCTATCGACTAACCATTATATGTCCCCAATATTCCAATTCCAAATGCTACCTGGGGACGACTTTCTGATGTCGGGTTGCATGCCACAGAGGCCTGGTTGCATGCGACAGAGGCCAGGTTGCATGCTACAGATGTCAGGTTGCATGCTACAGAGGCCAGGTTGCATGCTACAGATGTCTGGTTGCATGCTACAGAGGCCAGGTTGCATGCGACAGAGGCCAGGTTGCATGCTACATACGCCAGGCTGCATGCCACGGAGGCCAGGTTGCATGCTACGGATGTCGGGTTGCATGCCACCGAGGCCAGGTTGCATGCTACAGAGGCCAGGTTGCATGCTACAGATGGCATGTTGCATGCTACAGAGGCCAGGTTGCATGCTACAGATGTCTGGTTGCATGCTACAGAGGCCAGGTTGCATGCGACAGAGACCAGGTTGCATGCTACATATGCCAGGTTGCATGCTGGTGACGGGTAGTGGTGATCACCGACCTTGAAGAGCGGAAGACCCGGCCAGTGAGAATCTTGGTGTTGTTCAGCGGAACTGGATCGGTGGAAAGGGAGTTTGCCAAGTGCTTCCCGTCTGCCTCGGTGGTTACGCTCGACAACGACCCACGTTGGCAACCCAACCATCTCGCATCAATGGAGGACTGGGACCCCACTCAGTACCCACCGGGATTCTTTGATGTCATCTAGGCCAGCCCTCCATGCACCCAGTACAGTCAGGCGCGCACTACGGGAGGTCCTCCTGACCTGGAAGGAGCAGACAAGAGTGTGAAATGCACCCTGGATGCTATTGAGTACTTGAAGCCCAAGCACTGGTTTCTTGAAAACCCTGAGGGAAGATACCCGAATGCACTTCGGTTGCGGTCAGTGGTTCGTAAACTGCCACAACCTCTTTTTTGCACCTACTGTAAGTATGGAGAGCGATATCGTAAGCCGACATGTATCTGGACTAGCTCACCTCCACCAACGCCATTGCTGGAGTGCACCTCGCGGACACCTTGCGCATGTAAATGGGCCACTGGAGGGCACCCTGAGACTGCTCAGCTTGGACCATCGTCTTCACAGCAACCAGGGGCGCGAGATGCTTGTCGCAAACGCGTGTGTATGATGGGACGAATACTCTCGGACCCGAGCAATCTTAACACTCGCGGATAATCATAAGTTCGTCATTAACATTCACTGGTGTCGGTAACTGTCCGAGCAATCTCAACACAGCACAAGATCGTAGAGCTACAAAATTTTTAAAATTCTGACATCCTGAGATCGAACGCTAAGCTCTTTCATGCAAGCCCAGATTTCCAACATGAAAAAGAATAAAAACAGCAGTAAGATATATTCATCAAAAATCGGTATAATAACCACAAAGTACGAATTATTGTACAAAAGCTGTGAGCAGAACTGTTTTAGCACTCTAGCACTGGCACGCGAACAGCCACCTAGCACTTGCGAAGGCAAAACAATAATGAGTCCACTAGCCTGACCTACAGTCAGAGCTTACTTATATCTCAATGCTCTGTCACATTTCCCAAAACTGTAACGGGTTCTAGCCCTTAAATCTTCATCTGGCCAATGGAAAGTCATTATTCCATGCCAGCTCTAACAATGTTACCGTTCACCACATTTTGACTGACACGTCAGTGGCAGAGTAGTCACTGCCATCTTCATCTTATCATTTCTTGGTCACCCGATAATGACCATATCTTCTCTGGCAGGTCTGCACCTCTCGGGCAGTCATCTTAGCGAAGCCTGTCATACTTGTCATCTCTGTCACGCGTGTCACCAGCTGGACAAACCCGGCGCAGTACCATGGGAAGCCGGCGTTTGTTACAGCTGTCGCAAACGCGTGTGTATGATGGGACGAATACTCTCGGACCCGAGCAATCTTAACACTCGCGGATAATCATAAGTTCGTCATTAACATTCACTGGTGTCGGTAACTGTCCGAGCAATCTCAACACAGCACAAGATCGTAGAGCTACAAAATTTTTAAAATTCTGACATCCTGAGATCGAACGCTAAGCTCTTTCATGCAAGCCCAGATTTCCAACATCCCCCATCTGTAGCTGCTGCGTGCAGTAGCACAGAGTCAAATATGGGCTTGTTCAGCATACTGGGTCGTATCACCATCTGCCATGAACTTGCCCAAACTGAAAGTGAACATACCAATGCCTTCACCTTCTCCACCCTGTAACATCCTGGCTCTGACCAGCGGATTCTTGAATACCAAGACCCACATACACCTGCGACCGATAGGTCCATGTTCCAAATGCCCAATCACATGCAAGCGTCCAGTCTGACTCAATCGTCTGAAGTACGCGGCTCTGCTCTCGGTCATGTCTGTCAAGTAGTAAGATGGAACGTGGACACATGCCACCACACGACTGGCCATAACTGCCAATGGAAACGCGATATCCAGCGCTGCAAACCAAGGCGAAGTCACCACTGCATCACAGACACCATACTTCTCCTTCCATATGCGATAGTTACCTGGCTGAAGTGCGTCACGCGCCTCAGACCAACCCAACTGAGAGTTCCAGTCATTATTCATAATAAATCTCAACTGCGGCCATTGCTCCACCATCACCTCACTGATGACCCCAGTACCTGCCCATGGGTCCCACACGCCATCGATGGACTTCCAGTCCACCTCTGTTGCCAAGCGCCTCACCTCGGAGGGCACTGTGATGACCAGCTCAAGCCCCCACTGCAGTGCGCTAGCTTCTCGCACCTGAGCCTTGGTCATATGTCTCAATTCTCCTCGTTTTTCAACTTCTTCTTCAGCCAAAGCAGGCACAAGAGGTGCATCCCTCAGCTGCCTTGCCATTGCCTTCTGTTCCCGGTATTTCTTGCTCAGCACCGTGCGATGTCCCTCATTCCAGTGCCCTGGCATGAAGATCTGCACGGCCTCGGAGAGCTTGTCCTGTCTACCCCAATCAATCTGATCTGGCATGTAGAGAAACATGTCCTTCTCATCCAGTAGCATATCCCTGGACGAGATGGCATGCCATGGCTGCGACTTATTTCCCTTCACCACCCGATGGGGACCCACGTCTGCTGGAAGCAGGCGCATATCCGAGGACAGCTTCTCGTTCAGCTGTTGTTCCTTCATTCCCAATCTGTCCTCCAGGACCCAAGAGCTCTTGGTTTCCTGGGCTTGCACCTCAGCATTGGCGGCTTGCATCCTCGTGCCTGAGCACCTAGGACATAGCCACTCGCCTTCTGGTACTTCATTCAATGCTGGGGTAAGACACCATAAATGGTACCCCTTGTTGCACGCATCGCACAACAACATCTCTGCTTCTCCATCAGTCTTCCTGCACACATCACATGCAAGATGTCTGCTGGGCACGGCTGCACTGCAGTCATACTGGTCCTTCACCTGCAGGTGACATGGCGCGATGCTCTGCACAGTGCTCTTTTCCCTTAACTTGGTGGCGTCCTCGAGCACCACGACACCATCTCGCTGTATCTTAACCAGCTTCAGGATAGCGGACTTGGTCGCGACTTCCATGCCACTGCGAGGCTTCTGTCTGATGTACACGAAATCGTCCACTTTGAACTGGTGTGGCCTAGGCTCATGCGGCCCCCACCCCTTCTCCCTTCATAATGTAACGTATCACGATGCTGTGCTACCTCCAGGCTGCAACCAGCGTGCACCATCAGTCGTCTCACCACCTGTGCTCTCTGGAGGAGGTCCTTGACTCGGGCATCCTTGTCGTCTTCGACCCCAGCACTGAAATCTATGCTGGGCGCCTGCTTCAAATCTGGCGGTACCACTGCCTCTTGGGCAAACAACAGGGTGAACGGCGCCACTCCCGTGGACTCTTGGCGTGCTGCATTGTAGCTCAGCACCAGCGGCCAGAGCGGCTCATCCCACTCATAATCGAGGCCCTTCTCCAAGGCGAGCTTCTTGAAGCAAAACTTCATAGTGCGCACCACTCGCTCGGTAAGCCCATTGCCTTCTGGCGAGTCTGGCGAGGTGACTCGTCTGTCTATCAGACAGTCTCTGCATAGCTGCTTGAACTCGCCCTCGAACTCTTTGCCTCCATCCACCAAGCACTCTGCTGGCGCACCGAACACAGCCAGGACATGACTGCGAAATGCCGCTGCGATGGTCCTTGCCTCCTTGTCGGGAATGGGCACACAGACTATGAATCTGGTGTAGTGCTCGGTCATGATAAGCACCCTGTTGTTGCCAGCCTTGGCCTCCCTTCTCGAAGGCCATGCCAAGTCAAGTGACCAACGATACATGAACGACACGATCTCGAGAGGGGACATACACGCCTCCTCCCTCGCGTAGTGGGTCTTCACGCGCTGGCAAGTCTCACACTGAGTAACCACCGCCTCCACGTCCTTCTTCAGGTCGACCCACCAATGGCGCTGCCACAGAAGATGCTGCGTACGCCTTATTCCCCAATGGCCAGTTCTGGAGTGGTACTCCTTGACCAACGCAAGGCGGTCAGCAGGTTTGGGTATCCTCACCTCCTTGCCCGACAGCGTGATCATGTAAATCTCGTCTGTAGCCTCATCCCATCGGTGTCGTGCTGCACGCCTCCTTACCCGACGAACTTCATCCTCTGGCAATCTCACGCCGCCATTGGACTTCAGCCATCTGAGGCACCACTCGTCGTCATGCACATCTCGATGCTTGTCGCGGTCAGCCTGTTGTTCAGCAACACTGGCCATCAAGTCCGCAAGGGCGGAAAGGGCCAACGCGTGAAATATTGCGATTTTTACAACGCGGAAGGCAAGCAGTGCACCAGGCGCGTGTGCAACTTTGCACACGCGTGTTCGAAGTGTGACGGCAAGCACCCCGCGCACGAGTGTACGCAGAGCTGACTAGCGTTGGGCAGTGGCCAGTCTGGGCCACCGCCGCGCTCCGAGACTCTGGCAGACGTCACAAAAGGTGCGATTGAACCCGTTATGGGTAAGAGATTGAAAAATAAAGCCTTCTCGTTCTCGGCAGCATTTCGGTTGTCTTTCTTACTGTTACAGCTTGTACCGTTGGCGTATTACGGAGTGTCGTTGGCCACGCATCGAGAATATATTCAAGCGGTTGAGGACGTAGGGGCGTCGGTGTCCCCGCTAACGATGCAAGCTCAAAGATGGGCGTCCGTGTTATACGGCCACCCAGAAGCAACCCAAGTGGTGAGATTTATTGCCACGGGTGTGTCGTGGGAGCACGGGGACGTGTTGGAGCCCTTTCAGGTGGAAAACTATGTGCGGGAAGAGCACGCGCACCTGATGTCGATGGAGATGAGTGAAGAGACGGATGCGGGGCGGATGGTGCGTATCCCCCGCCAAGAGGCAGTCCATATTTCGGCATTGGGATTGGTGGTGTCTGTGAAAGGAGACGGGACCGTTAAGGCTCGAAAAATACATGATTACTCCCGCCCGTTCGGGGAGTCGATGAACGCGGCTTGTGAGAAGCACGCCCGGAAGTTTGCCACACTCGAGGATGCGTACGGATTGATGCGCCCAGGCTATTGGCTGGGGAAGTTGGACTTATCAAAAGCGTATCGGTTTGTGGGAGTGGCACCGGAGTTGTGGAAGTGGTTGGTATGTGAGTAGCAAGGGTCTTGTTATATGGACACACGGTTGGGGATGGGGCTAACTACGGCGCCACAGATTTTTCATGACATCACACAAGCGATGAGTCGGGCATTAAAAGCACGGGGCGTGTCCCTGGTGGTATATTTAGATGACTTCCTGATTGTGGGTACTCGGGAAGAGTGTCAGAGGGGGCTGGATCTAGCATTGGATCTCGTGCGGTTTCTGGGTTTTGAGGTGGCAGAGACCAAACTGGAAGGTCCAGTGCAGCGATTGACGTTTCTCGGTGTGGTGTTGGACACCAACACGGGGGGCACGGGTGAGTGTTCGGCCTCCGTGTCAAAGGAGCGATTGAAGGCGGTTGGAGAGATGTGTGAGGCGATGGCTTTCTCGAAGAAAGCGGTTCGTGTGAGGGCTCTGGAGTCCCTGGTTGGAAAGCTGTCGTTCTGTGCCCAAGTGATGTATGGGGCGAGAACTTATTTGCGACGTGCGTATGATGCGGTGTCGGTGGCAAAGGCCGAAGGCAAGCGGTGGATTCATTTGCCACGTAGCTTGAGCCTTGATTTGAAGTGGTGGAAGAAACTGGCTGGGGAACAGAACGGGAGGGCTGTGATGTTGCAGCGGCGACCCGTTGTTACGGATTTCTTCTCCCTAGATGCCTCTACGTGCTACGGGATGGGAGGTTTCTTTGATGGCCGGTGGTTCTCGGTATCCTGGGATCAAGTTAAGACGTGGAAAAAGGAGAGTTTCTCTCCCTTTCGGGATGAGGAGTCCAGCCACATAAACTATTTGGAGTTGTATGTTATATACTATGCATTGTGGTTGTGGGGACCGTTGTTGGTGGGTTGCACCGTGGTGTTCTTCACAGATAACACTAGTGCACTGGCGTGGTCGAGTAAGTTCTTTGGAACAGGGACGGTGATTCCCTTGCTGAAAGAAATACTAAGGCTGACGGTGCAGTTCGATGTGAGATTGGCCCCGCAGTGGATTGGCACGAAGGAAAACATCTTGGCGGACCTCCTGAGTAGAGGGAAACGGCGCCAGTTCTTTCGGCACCTGAATAGGTGGCAGCGTGCGGAGCATTTCCTCTTAGACAGGGATGATTGGAAGATCGTGGACCCGGTGTTTGATCGGATTGAGCAGAAGTTGGGTCTGTTTGATGTCGAGGCGTGTGCGGATGTGCATGGGGCTAACGCCCACTTGAGACACTTCTGGTCAGTGCGGGATGATTGCCGGCGGCAGGCCTGGAGAGGGAAGCATGTGTTTTGCAACCCGCCTTTCTCGATGATCCTTGAAACACTGAAACATTTTTTTGGAAGAAAAGCGGGCACAACCGTTGGACACAGCAGCAGTGTTTGTGCTGCCGTTTTGGACTGATTACCCGTTCTGGCGGTTTGTGTTGAAGTACCCGGGCGTGTTCCAAGTGCAATATGACTTTCGGTTTCCGGCGGGATCGAGATTGTTTACCTCGCCCACGGGAAAGTTGGGAGAGAGACGGGATTGCGGGCCGACCCGGTGGGCGGTTGTAGTGGTGAGATGTCCCTTCGGCATGGTGCCGGGACTCTTTGATGGAAAACATTTGTGTGCTCACAGGTGTGTCAGCCGTGATGTGGGAGATGCTGAGAAAGGTGCAAGAGCTATACATCAAAGAGGGCACGGCAAAAGGCCAGAAGACAGGCAGAACAGCCTTTGAAAAGTTCATGAGTTTGATGGGAGTAGCTGAACCGTTTATAAAGCCCGTAACTGATGATTATATTGCAGCATTCTGTGTTTGTGGGTGTGTAGTGAAGCAGTGGAAAGTTAGCACTGTTAACTAGTACTCCGTACAGTACGGGTGTCACAGGTTTAGGGTTTCCGGCATAAAGCCGAGACTAACTTATGTTTTATCTACACTCTTGCAAACCGAAAGTGAAAGCATTCTGACCGTAACACAATATATAGTCGTAGCTATATATCTCACACTGGTGCAGGTGTGCACACGGTAGGTGCATATTTAGCTGTTAGAATTTCTGGCACCTGCACTTTTTGAAATTCAAACTAGCTCAGACCACTGAAGTCAAGTTCGACACCTACCCTCCCGCGCCTTGGTGTAGGAGGTAGGCTGCAGCTTCTGGGAAACTGCAGCGGGCTAGACTGACTTAGACTTTCGGGTCACTCCCTCCATTCTGAGTTAGTGAGAATAACATTAGTGCTGAATTGGAAACAAGTTATTAACTTGGTATATATTTGTGTGGAGAAATATTCTTGTAAGTGTACGGCAAATAGTAATTGCGATTAACAATTTAATTTGCTAGTCTGGGTACCCCACTTCGGAGGGGGGAGAGTTTATGCGAGAAATGGCCGTAGCGGCAGCGCTATTTCTCGGGAAACTCGGAGGAGGTCGAACACTGTCATCAGTGATGACAGACCGGTCGACAGGTTCCTGAGTGCTGCCCAGGTGGACAATGTTCACGGCTTTTCTAAGACGAAAGTTCGCAAAAAGTAGAGTAGACAAAGCGACAGAGCCTGGTTGCTGGATGTGACACACCGTGTGTCACTTCCTGTTATATGTACTAGTACTCCGTACAGTACGGGTGTCACAGGTTTAGGGTTTCCGGCATAAAGCCGAGACTAACTTATGTTTTATCTACACTCTTGCAAACCGAAAGTGAAAGCATTCTGACCGTAACACAATATATAGTCGTAGCTATATATCTCACAGGTTATGGTGCGCCAGGCACCTTCCACTACTTTTGGTAGCATGATTGGCTAAACGCCTCCGCTTGGTGGGGCGTTGGGGGCCCCATTTGATGGTTGCGCTGTGAGGACTCGCGGTTGAGGCACGCGTCGTTACGGAGTAATCGTGTTTATCGCTGCAGCGTACCCTACGTGATTTTCTGGATGTCCACGGGATTTTCGTTTTGACTGGAATTGATCACTCCTTGTCGCGGACTTCTTGCGCAACGTGTTCTTCGACTTCCACATTTCTAAAATTGGGATTTCACAGTTACGGACGTTTTGACTGCTTTTGCCATCACCATTTCCGCGAGTTCCTCCTCTCCGCGCCATCGCCACCTTACCCCGACGTACCCACCTATAGGATTTTTATCATGAGTGTTTCTTCGCACGCTACGCCTCCCACGGGGGCTCACAACCGAATTCGTCTAGACACAATTTTTTCCCGAGACGTTGGGATGCGCTATCGGCCGACACCTGCATCTCCAGCAGCCACTTTGACGGCCCCTGAGCGGACACGTGCCGTGGCCGTCTAGAATTCGTCATGGGACGTGGATTTGATCAAGAGGACGTCTTGAGACGCTCTTGGCTCCAAGGATGCGTCATTCCGAGGTGACGAATCGGACCGCAATGTACTATGGACATCGTTGGTGACGTCTTTACAGTCGGCGTTTGAGCTGAAGGACGCCGCCAACGACACCCTCTTCGACTTGGCGGATGCCACCAAGGAGGTCAACAACGTCTACAACGCCATCCTCTTTACGACGTTGGCATCTTTGACCAAACCGCACTCACCCGCGAGGCGTTGGGTGGACGCTTCCGGACGTGCTTCCCCGCGGGATGGGAAGCGAGCCTTGCTTGAAGTTACGAAGCGGCTCCTTCCTCGTGTTCTCCGACCCCTTGGGAACTACGAAGAGTTGTGTGCTATCTACTTCGACTCCAAACTCGACCCCGACCCGCTAATTCAAGATTTTGACGCCTGCTTGACCGCCATCCGCAACGCAGCCTCTGGTCCGCTCGACGACATGCTGGCCAAGAAGCAGCTACTCGTGTCCCTCGACCCCATCATGTACGACAAGGTCACGACTCCGCTTCGGCTCGACGTGGACTTGGCCAAGGTCGACCTCGAGGACATCTACGCCCACATCCTCGACGTTTGGGAGAGCGAGAACGGTGTTGGCCGCGCGAAGCAGCCTAAGCCGTCACCTCCGACTTCCCCGACTATGCTTTACTCTGGTGGAATTGACGTGAAGAGCCTCATCATGGAGTTCGAGAAGCAATTGGAGGCCGCCGCCTCGACTCTCGTAACGCTGAAGGACTCAATCGCGAAGGACGACGAGCCTCTTTCTGGATTCGCCGATTCTCACCGCCACCGCCAGCAGCCTGACGGTAAGCGGGGTGTCTCCTTTCCGCCCTCACGTTGGCGGGATGAACGCAACAGGAGGGACGATGGGAAGTTCCATGGGCGGAACAATCGTGTTGGAGGCTATGGCGCACGAAAGAGCTTCCGCTTCGCCGCAAGCCCACTCAAGACCGACGGGAATTGGAGTCAGAACCACTACAAAAAGAACTCCGCCCACAACATCTCGTTCCACGTGGCCTCCTCCGCCTTCGTCCCTGAGTGCGCGCGTTGTCCACCTGGACACTTCCACGACACCGCGAATTGCCCCACGGACGACATGGCATGCGCGGAGTGCGACTTGGTGACTGCCGACGAGAACGACGAGATTGTGTCCGCGTTCCAGACCGCCTTCGACGCCCAGGACGACGCCACCTTCGCTCGACTTTGTGGGCAACATGATCAACCCGTTGTTCGTCACGACGAGGAGCCCTTTACCTTCGCCGACGACAACAACATCGGCCTTCGGGCGCAGTACGCAGGCTTAATTCCTTCTCCGCCCTCTCTCCTTGCTACCCGCGTGCACGAGGCGCGCACGGCTCTCCGTGAGCTGAAGCAGGTAGCCGGTGGTGTTGAGTCGGCTCCGCAGCATTTGCCCATGGTTCATTTCGGCACGGCCACGCCCGCCGTGATCGACGAGAGCGTCGCGGAGCCTGAACCGCAAGTGACGGCCGAGAGCGACGAGAGCGCGCTAATCTTCCCGAAACAGTTCATCGACAACGAACCCCCCTTCGAGCAGTCCTTTATGAACGGCATGTCTGTGAAAGTGGGCTTCTTCGAGCCCGAGCCGCAGGTTTCAATTCAATCCTTCAGCCCCCTGCCTCCGTACATTTCTTCCACGCATGATTCAGCTAGCGTCGCTGGCTCAGAATCTGGCGACGAGGGATTACATGTGGACGCACCGCCACCCACTCCACGGGTTGGTGGTGTCCGGGCACCGTCAATTGGCAGTCTCCTCACGGCAGCAGCACTGCCGGCTCTGTTCATGTGTGTTAGCATGGCTTTGCTCGACACCGTCACCGCCTCTGCACTTTGTGGCGTGGGGATTGCTCCACGGGCGGTGGTGTCCGGGCAGTACTTCGATTGTCAGAATTGCGCAATGGACTTCTTCCCTGACTCCGCCTTTCTGGACTCTGGACCCGCTGACCCCGACGACAACTTCAATCTGGACTTTGGTTCTCTGGGCTTTGACACTTTTGACTTCTTCAATCTGAACTTTGAGATTGACAACAGCAACTTCAACAGTGAACTCTACTTTGTAGACCGCTTTCAAAGTGGCTAGAGTTGTTTTGTGACTGCTAGTAGCTTGCTAGATCAGTATTGGGCCAAGATGCCTGCCTGTGTGCACAGCTAGCTAGAGATTTGGGACCGCCCTGGCCAAGAGCACAGGCCCCCTCTAGGATTGTTTCCACCGCTTGAGATGGTGTGTTTTCAGATTGCAACAACCCTGCTCCACCCTAACTCTTCCTCCGTAATAGTCCAGGGTGGTGTGTTGGATGTGACACACCGTGTGTCACTTCCTGTTATCTGTACTAGTACTCCGTACAATACGGGTGTCACAGGTTTAGGGTTTCCGGCATAAAGCCGAGACTAACTTATGTTTTATCTACACCGCTCTTGCAAACCGAAAGTGAAAGCATTCTGACCGTAACACAATATATAGTCGTAGCTATATATCTCACACTGGTGCAGGTGTGCACACGGTAGGTGCCTATTTAGCTGTTAGAATTTCTGGCACCTGCACTTTTTGAAATTCAAACTAGCTCAGACCACTGAAGTCAAGTTCGACACCTACCCTCCCGCGCCGCTTGGTGTAGGAGGTAGGCTGCAGCTTCTGGGAAGCTGCAGCGGGCTAGACTGACTTAGACTTTCGGGTCACTCCCTCCATTCTGAGTTAGTGAGAATAACATTAGTGCTGAATTGGAAACAAGTTATTAACTTGGTATATATTTGTGTGGAGAAATATTCTTGTAAGTGTACGGCAAATAGTAATTGCGATTAACAATTTAATTTGCTAGTCTGGGTACCCCACTTCGGAGGGGGGAGAGTTTATGCGAGAAATGGCCGTAGCGGCAGCGCTATTTCTCGGGAAACTCGGAGGAGGTCGAACACTGTCATCAGTGATGACAGACCGGTCGACAGGTTCCTGAGTGCTGCCCAGGTGGACAATGTTCACGGCTTTTCTAAGACGAAAGTTCGCAAAAAGTAGAGTAGACAAAGCGACAGAGCCTGGTTGCTGGATGTGACACACCGTGTGTCACTTCCTGTTATATGTACTAGTACTCCGTACAGTACGGGTGTCACAGGTTTAGGGTTTCCGGCATAAAGCCGAGACTAACTTATGTTTTTATCTACACCGCTCTTGCAAACCGAAAGTGAAAGCATTCTGACCGTAACACAATATATAGTCGTAGCTATATATCTCACACTGGTGCAGGTGTGCACACGGTAGGTGCCTATTTAGCTGTTAGAATTTCTGGCACCTGCACTTTTTGAAATTCAAACTAGCTCAGACCACTGAAGTCAAGTTCGACACCTACCCTCCCGCGCCTTGGTGTAGGAGGTAGGCTGCAGCTTCTGGGAAACTGCAGCGGGCTAGACTGACTTAGACTTTCGGGTCACTCCCTCCATTCTGAGTTAGTGAGAATAACATTAGTGCTGAATTGGAAACAAGTTATTAACTTGGTATATATTTGTGTGGAGAAATATTCTTGTAAGTGTACGGCAAATAGTAATTGCGATTAACAATTTAATTTGCTAGTCTGGGTACCCCACTTCGGAGGGGGGAGAGTTTATGCGAGAAATGGCCGTAGCGGCAGCGCTATTTCTCGGGAAACTCGGAGGAGGTCGAACACTGTCATCAGTGATGACAGACCGGTCGACAGGTTCCTGAGTGCTGCCCAGGTGGACAATGTTCACGGCTTTTCTAAGACGAAAGTTCGCAAAAAGTAGAGTAGACAAAGCGACAGAGCCTGGTTGCTGGATGTGACACACCGTGTGTCACTTCCTGTTATCTGTACTAGTACTCCGTACAATACGGGTGTCACAGGTTTAGGGTTTCCGGCATAAAGCCGAGACTAACTTATGTTTTATCTACACCGCTCTTGCAAACCGAAAGTGAAAGCATTCTGACCGTAACACAATATATAGTCGTAGCTATATATCTCACACTGGTGCAGGTGTGCACACGGTAGGTGCCTATTTAGCTGTTAGAATTTCTGGCACCTGCACTTTTTGAAATTCAAACTAGCTCAGACCACTGAAGTCAAGTTCGACACCTACCCTCCCGCGCCGCTTGGTGTAGGAGGTAGGCTGCAGCTTCTGGGAAGCTGCAACGGGCTAGACTGACTTAGACTTTCGGGTCACTCCCTGTAGGAGGCAGTACTAAACCTCTACTTGACAGTGTCTGTGAAACTACTTGTGGATCATATATAGTGCAAGGTTCTATATTATGCACTATATAAGACTAATCAAGCTATGTCGATTCTTAGGAACTATGTCCAGACTCAGTGCATATACTTGCAGTAAGAATTAGGTATTATATTGACTTTTTGCCATGCGGCTGTTTTACTCTAGAAATCTCAACTGTTTCTTTGGCCTTGGCCATTACTTATTCACTCAGCTCTCTGAGGTAATCCTAGTCAGCATGGCCAAGTCTCATCAACCTATCATATGCTTGTACTACATTATCATGCAGTATGATGTGCCAGTATTCTACATGTCACATTATTACACAGTACAGTGGTACTGTGTACTCCCATATAAGGGGGGTCTCTTCCTCAACAGGGGTCTCGGGCGCTAATGCTGTAAGGCGCGTATGACACTTCTGGCATGTATGACATTGCTGAGTCATCCGCGCATGACACCGTGTGTTGTCCTAGCACAACTCCCCCCCCCTTCAGGTGGGAAGCGTCCTCGCTTGTGCTTAGATGCACAGTCGTTAGGCTGATTCGGAGCCCATGGTGTCCCACTCGCTGTCGTCGGACATCACTGGTGGCGGCGTAGGGCTGTACTCCGGCATCAAGGTCACCGGCTCCTCGTCAGCTTCTTCCGGATTAACGCAGACTCTTTCATCGTTGAGACCTGTCTCATTTTCATCTCTCCAAAGCAGCTCCGCTAGGTATTCACACACCGCTGCGATTGCCCCCACGGGTTGTTCCACCGGTAGAGAGCTGAATAATTGTTTAAGCAAGGCTGCGGGGATGCCATACACGTGCCATCCAGCTCCCATGCCTGGTCTAGGGTCGCCCGACACTCTGCTGGCGGAGCCGCTCTGCGCCATCTTCTCGTGCCGCCCATAACGGCGTTTGAAGTCGCAGGGGTTTTCGGGGTCGCAAGACTTCAGAGTGGCGATAGGCGCGTTGGTCCAGAAGTGGGTGGGCTTCTTGTAGGGCATACCATACTTACAATACGTAGCCAGATGCGGAGGTGGCAACCCTTGCATGCATCGGCGAGTGTGTAACCCATGAGGAGCTCGGCCACGCGGGTTCTCGATGAAGTAGAAGCTCGGCTGGAGGTACTTGATGATCTCCAGCGTTCTCCGCACTTGTCTGTCAGCACCACGCAAGTTTCGTATCCCTACCGTTTTGGCTTGGCTATACTCCGTGCATGGAGGGCTCGCCCAAATGACGTCAAAGTGCTTGGGCGAGAACTGCCGATAGTCCCAGTGCAGGACGTTTTCGCAGTGAGTGGGCTTCCATCGGTTCTGGATGTCCACCGAGACTACCTCACACCCAGGAAACTGCTTGCTGAACTGTCGTTCGACGGAGCCTGTGCCACAAAACAACACCAAGATCCGTATTGGGCGTCGAGACGGCTGTAGGCGTGCCGCTCCTCGACCAGGTCCTTGGGATGGCATGAAACTGGTGGACGACACCGTCGCGAATGTGCCCACCTCGTCGTCGGCCCGTTCTTCCGGGATCCACGCCATTCCGTCCGCCTGTAACTCTTCAGGATCCGTCAACCATATCGCTCCTGCTGACTCCTCGCGTTTGCGAGTGACTCTACTCTTTTCACGTTCTTGCCTCTTGGCCTCGACCTTCTCGAACTCCTGAAGAGCGCGGTTAGGTATCCCTTTTCGGCCAACTCCATCGAATTCGAGGTCCTCGCGAGTTTTCCATTCATTCTCGGAGCGCGGCATACCTACCCATTTGACCATGTACTCCGTCCATGTCCGCCCGCTACGTCTCCTCGTGCGTGACCTCTCAATGCACTCCACCGCCATCTCCTTACGACCGCTCACGTCCACAGGGGGAGGCGGAATCTCCGCACTCCTGTCCGCGAACTTGTCCTGGCCCGACTCCACTGGGGTGAGTCTATCCACGGTGAAGACGTCGTGCACCTTCCACTGTGGTGGTAGCTTCAGGCGGTAAGCCGCGGGGGCCCCTCGGTCCTCGGTGGCGAGCTCCATCTGCCGGTCGCTGTGGAAGGCCTCCAGCACCTCCATCGGACCCAGGCGCTTCTTCAGCAACTTCTTGTGTAGGCCCCGATCCCCGGGCTGGGTGAGATGCGTGGCGTCCACCCACACCATGTCACCTATTGCGTACCGGCGAGCGCGATGGCGAGCATCATACTGGGCCACTTGCTGCTGCTGAGCTACCAGCAACCTATCGCGAGCAGTCTGCAACTGCTGAACAAACTGCCGGGCGGTCTCGTGGGCCGTGCCTTTCTTCACGACGTCCCCTCTCCCCCCCTTGGCGCGGCCCCTACGAGAGGCCAATGCAGCTTCTACGAAGAAGTCGAGCTGCGACGCTGGGGCATGCCCATAGCAAAGCTCGAAGGGTGTGAATCCAGTAACCGCGGACCTGGAGTCGTTAATGGCGTACTCCACCGGGGTGCACCACAAATCCCAGTCTGTCTGGTTTGCGTCAACGTAGGCGCGCAACATGCGCTCCACCGTGTGGTTTGTGTGCTCCGCTTGACCGTCTCCTTGTGGATGGTACGGCGTAGTGGAGGCCACCTGCACCCCCATAAGGCGATGCAACTCCATATGAAAGGCGTCACGGAAGCGAGAGTCCCTGTCACAAACGATCTTCATGGGAGCACCGTGCAGTCGCCAAACATGGTCGAAGTACATTCGTGCCACTTGCTCAGCGGAACTGTCAGAGTACAGCATGGGGACCACGTGCACCATCTTGGACAACTTGTCCGTGAACGTGGCGAAGGCGTCGTAGCCCCGCTCCGTGCGCGGCAGACCTGTGACGAAGTCAATGCTCACCACCTGCCACAGCCTGACCGGGACCTGGAGGGGGTTCAGCTGGCCATCCGGATAGCTGTTCCTCGGGCGGGTCTGCTGGCATATCAAGCACGAGCGGGTCCAGTCGGTGACGTCTTTGTTCATGCGAGGCCACCAGAACCGCCGCACTATCCGAGCAAGAGTCTTATCTCGTCCGGTGTGTCCCGCCGCGGGAGACTCGTGCGCTTCACGCATGACTATCTCTCGAAGGGGAGAGTCGGATGACAACACCAGCTGGTAGCGTCCCTCCGCGATGCGCCAGATCATGTCGTCAACCATACGGAAGGTGTCCGTGCGCTGGTGCGGGGCGGCTAAAAGCTCTTCCTTTAACATCGTGAGGTAAGGGCTACGTTCGTACTCCGCGCGTAGTGCTTTCACGAACTGGCATGCCTTCAGTGGTCCTTTGGTTGCGCGTGCCTTGGCCGCTGGCCCTGACGTGACCATAGGCTCGCTTGCACCTTGAGCGGCGGGCGCACGGGCACTCTTCGCTCGAGGCCGAGTCCGGCTGGCCGCTGGCGCCCACACCAGCAGCACGGGCCACCGCAGCGCTGGTCGGCCTCCATCTGGTGACTCAAACAAGCATGTAGGGTGACCCTTGGCATCCTTGAGGTCGAACACCTTGACCACGTGCAGGCCGTACTTGGGCTGGATAAGGGTGCGCCAGGACGCGTCATAGTCCGGCAGTAGGAACATCGCCGACGTGTTCTCTGGGTCGGCGCGCCACTCAGCCATAAAGTGGCGTAGGATCCTCTCAATGAGGTTGCTATCCTTGGTGTAGGGGGGGTTGCACCAGACGTGCTTTCCCCGCCATTGCTGCTTGAGGCACTCCGTCCAATAGGTGTCCACCTGGCGGTTGACGCCCATGGAGTCACAACACGCGTCCACGTCGAACGGGCCGTACTGCGCTGAGATCTCTTCGAACTTCTCCTTTACCAGTTTCCAGTCCTGCCGGTCTACCACGTTATCGTAGTGGGAGCTTGACGCGGGAGGGGAACTTTGTTTGCTGGGAGGGGAAGGACTAAGGGGAGTTGAGGGGGCTGGAGAGGGGGCTTGCTCCGGTTGCGAGCGAGAGCGAGTAGTGACGCCCGCAAGGGTGGCTTCATGCAAGGCGCGCTCCGCGGTGTGCAACGTCTCAGCTGCGTCTTCCCACAGGTCGGGGGTTTCCACCCAGGTGAGCCCATTCAGATGAGTGAGCTCCCCAACGACCAACGGGGGGCTGACCGGAGGTACAGACTCGTCTTCAGAGTCGGAGTAATCAAACGTGGAGTCGAGCACCGAGATGGGGTCTTCAAGGGTCTTGACTTTAGCGGGCTCCTCGGACGGCTCTTCGTCGGTGTCGTCCTCGTCGATTGCACCGAATACTGAGGTGGGATCGGCGGGGGTTGAGCTCTCAGCCGACTCCCTTGGCACACTCTGACGAGGCTCGTCTGTGTCCCGGTCGACCACGCCCTTCTCCTTGAGCCCCTCCCTGGCGGATGACTGCTTGTAGTCTGGTCGTCTGGATTGGGCGTCCGGAACTACTAGGCATCGGCCAGGTACGTGCTCCATTTGGTGCACGCCCACTTCCACCAAGTCTTCATACCAGCGTGCCTGGCGTCGACTCAGCTCCCGAGCCGGCGCGAAGAGCCACTGCAAGGGTTTGTGGTCACCCATGAGTTTGAAGTCGGTGAATATAAGGTAATGCCTCCACGTCACTGTGGTGCAGTGGTGGATGGCGCACAGCTCCCGCTCCCCAGCGTGGTAGTTCTGCTCGGCCGAGGAGAATTGCCTGCTCTCGAAGGCCAACGGCTGAAGACCTCGTCCCAGGTCTTGCATCAGCACGCCTCCTAGTGCGACCGCACTCGCGTCGGTCTGCACGCAAAATGGGCGAGACCCATCGGCTGCTGAGCGCTGGTCCGGTAGGGCGAGGATTGGTGCTGAAATCAATGCTGACTTCAATCGTTGGAAGGCTTCTTTCTCCTCCTTGCCCCAAGTCCATGGCACTCCCATCTTCGTGAGGCGAGTGAGAGGGTGGGCAATGTGAGCGAAGGACTGGATGTACCGCCGGTAAAAGCCACACATTCCAAGGAATTGGCGCACGTGGGTGACAGTCTCGAGCTCCGGCCAGTCGCGAACCGAGGCAACTTTGTCGCGTTGGGGGCGACAACCTTCCTTACTGCACACATGGCCAAGGAAGCGTACTGCTCGCATGCACAACTTCAACTTGCTCCGCTTGAGGTATACTTTGTGCTGGCGACAGGCCGCTAATACAGCTCGTACATGGCCGACATGCTGCTCAGGTGTGTCACTGAAAATCATGATGTCGTCCACGAACACTCTGCAGAAGGGTAGGTGTCCGAGGTACTGCGTCATCATTCTTTGCCACGTGCTCGGTGAGTTGCTCAGTCCCATAGGCATGACCAGCCACTCATAAGCTCCGAAGTGGGTGGTCATGGCTGTCTTCTCGATGTCCTCCTGTTCCATGGGAACTTGCCAGAATCCCCACAAGGCGTCTGCTGTGGAGAAGACGGTTGCTCCTTGTAGGTCATCGAGGAGGGTTTGTACGTCAGGAAGAGGGTACTTGTCCTTGACCGTGATCTCATTTATCGACCTGTAGTCGATAACCAAGCGCAGCTCCTTAGGGTTGCTCGGCTTCGGCACCATAAGTACCGGACAACCCCAGGGAGACGCCGATGGACGGATGTACCCCTTGGCCAACAGCTCGTCAAGTTGTGCACGAAGTTGCCGAAGCTCCTCTTGCGACAACTTGTAGTTACGCCGATGTAGCGGCTGCCCACTCCAGTCGGATCGCAAGCGAATGTTGTTCTTGTAGTCGCGGCTTTGGACGGAGTCAGGCAGCTCCGTACATATGACGTCCCTGAACTCCTCCTCAAGGTCGCGCAGCTGTTGCCATATCTCCGGGGACACTGTCTCGTCAATCTCGTCCGGCTCCTCCGCTTCCATGGCATGGGGCTTGGGCGGCGGTGTCGGTGACGGTGGTTCCTCGGCCACAGGAGCGGCCTGCTCTTGAGATAAACCTTCAGTATGGGGCTTCTCGTCGCTCCAGCGCACACGCTTGCGTCGCGGCCGACGTTCGCGGAGTAAGCGCCTTCCCTGCTCCAGCGCGGCTGCGGCTTCGGCATGCCAGGTGGGTGGTTTCCCTTGCGCGTGGTCGTCGATTGCTTGGGCACGTACGTGCTCAGGTAATAAAGCAAATGCTCCCAAAGCTTCGCGCTTGCTCTGGAAGAACCCCAGATGTAGGTTGTTGGATGGCGCATTGTCCGCCGGGGGGCCAACAGCACCCTCCAGCGCGACCACGTCAAAGTTTTGTGGGCGGGTGGACTCCACTGTTGCGTACACCTTATCCAAGTGGTCCTCGTCACTGGTGCCTGGGCTGGGCCGCACAGATTCCCGGAGGAGTAGAGCGTCCTCGGCTTCGGAGTCAGTGTCTGACGCGGACATCAGCGCAGGCGCGTCCGTCTCACCCAGATCCGCTTGGGAGGAGTCCATGGCGCCCGCGACTTGGGCGTCTTGCTGCTCAGAGCTAGACGTGGCGCGACGCTCGGACGAAGCGTCCCTGGGCTTGGCGTTGGTCTCGGCGTCGGTCTCTTCGTTACAGGCGACCGCCCCGAAGGTGCCGTCGGGTGCTAGGTACACCACGAAGGCACACTCATCCTTAGATTGGAGGGCTCGAAGGTCCTTGCGTACCCTTTTGGGGTCCAACAAGACTCCTTGTACCAGCGCCATGGCCTTATCCTTGGGTCTTGAGGGGTCTGGCGTTCCCGGAGAGCAGCCTGTAATGACCACTCTCTTGCTTCCAGAACCAAACCGGATGGAACCCCATCGGGAGTAATCCAGGGTGACTGGGGAGTGAGAGGCTAGCCAAGGTCCTCCAAGGATAATATCCACGCAAAGATCAATGGGCATCACTCTGAGCTCCAATTGCTTGACGTACAACCCCTTGGTGGTCTCTGCTTGCAGTCGAGGACGGACGCACGTGTTGACATCGTACGACGCGCCGTCAGCTACTCGCACTCGCATGGGGTTTTCGTGAGGTCGAGGCGTCAGGGAGGGAATGCTGCGTACAGTCTTGTCCGAGATAATGTTGGTGGAGCACCCACTGTCCACCAGCACCTTTACGCGACGACCGTTCACGTACGCCCAGAACAACAACAAGGTGGGGGCCTTGGAATTGTTGATCTGTCGAGGTGGCGCTCGCGATGTTGATACAGCCGCCAAGAGATCACTCCAGCCAGGGCTCATGTCCCCACTGTCGATGATGCTGTTGAGCTGGCATATGAAGGGGTCGTCCTTGGCATGAGGGTCGCCTAGGTCAGGAGGGTCGTCCATGTCAGAGTCCCATGGTAACTCGTAGGTGCCTGCATCGGCCAAGAGCCCTTGAGCGGTGGCTGTCTGCACCAGGTCCCTGGGTGGGTGATCAGGTGGGTACAAGGCCACTTGGATGACCTTGTCCTTCGCTGCTCGCGCCATATCATTCGTCGCCAAGTCACTTGCGTACTGGAGGAGTCCATCTTCTACTTCCTCTTGCGCTTGTTCCTTGGCTAAGATGTGCAGTAGCTCTTCGTCTATAGGAGAGTCCCGCTCCAAATATGGGAGGCCACTGGCATAATCCCGCTTAAGCTTCTCTCGTTGGCGAACCTTCTCCAGCCCACTGAGCCACCTCCTCCTTGGTGCTCCTTCAGCTCGAGCTGCATGGGTCGGTGACAGCCATGGTCGGGGGCGGTCACTCCATGTGG
This sequence comes from Cymbomonas tetramitiformis, assembly GCA_001247695.2. Lineage (NCBI taxonomy): Eukaryota > Viridiplantae > Chlorophyta > Pyramimonadophyceae > Pyramimonadales > Pyramimonadaceae > Cymbomonas > Cymbomonas tetramitiformis. Next base: position 23,181 of record LGRX02007451.1, on the reverse strand, counting down.
TTGAGGTTGCCTCGGCAGTCGTGCTGTCGTTAGGTGAGGGCGTACGAGGTCGACGCCCAAGCTGGATGTCTTGACGTCGTCGTCGGTATTCTTGCAGCCTTTTAAGTTTGTTAAGGGCTGCGGGTAAGGGTGACCGAGCTCGAGCTTCTCGCTTGTTGGCGGTAACCGCGCTGTGCGTTGGTGACCGCGTGGGTCCTCGGCTGCTGCGTCGATGCCCGGCTCTCCAAAGCGGTGGGCTCGTGCTCCGCGGAGGTGTACGGGGCGGTGCAAGGTCCGTTTCCAGAGCCTTGATGGAGGACCTCAAGCCCCGTGTGCCCACTTTGGAGCGTAAAGCGCTCGTCCCTTGCCCTCGGACAGCTCGAAATTGCCAACCTTGCAATGGTTGGCCCGTTGGCTCCAAGTGCACGCGGTAGCTCTCGGTCACCTTCAGGGTACGTCGGTGCCGTTTCTCAACGTGCTGGGAGTCGTCTGTGAGGTCCTCGCTCGTACACACTGGAGACTTGGCTTCCTTGCGAAGGCGAGCTTCGACCACTTGACGCTCCGGCGCGGGAGGAGGGCTAGTCATCGCCCGCGAGGGTAGCATGTTGAGCTCATCGGAGTCTAGGTATCCTGTGCAAGGAGCACTCCGCCTTTGACGTCGACGGGCTCTTCTCCACTTCTCCCGCAACTGCTGCTCCGAGAGGTAGGAGGGGGGCTCATCGCGGGGATGTGGGCCCGAGCTCATTGGGACTTGGAGGGTACTCCGAGCTCGAGGGAGTCCTCCGCGGCAAAATCCATTAGTTCCTTTGGCAACACCGCGTTGAGCACGTCGCAGTATTCATCCGTTTCCACTTCGTGCATGACCATGTCCAAAGTTTCAGCCAGAAGTGCTTTGGCCCACTCCTTCTTACGAAGAGCAGCCTGTGGGCACTCTCGAGCATAGTGCTCTTTGCTTTGGCACAACCTGCAACCAGTGTACTCCGGGGAGCCCAGACGTTGCCCAGTAGGAGTTGCACCCGCGGGACGATCTTCGGCTAGAGCTAGTAGCTCCTCCGAGACCTCCACCGCTGCCAGTAGCTGCACTGGCGCTCTCCTACTCGTCGCGTTGTTCAAATGCAACTCCGCCTCAATGGCGTATTCCAGCGCTAGGCGTCGACTGGCTGGAAGGGCGCGGTCGAGGAGGATCAAGGGGGTCCCCTTCCGCTCTGCAATCTCGAACGCCTCCTTCCGTACCTCCGCGGATAAGCCCGAGAGGAAGACGTCCAGGAGGTCGGATTCCGGAACCGGTGTGGTGAGCTCGTGTGTCGCCAACATGGTCACTACGCGATGGGCTAGATGCAGTCCATCCCAAAACTCGCGCACTTTGCGCGGTGTCGCCATGCGTCCTTGAGTTTGGCGTACTCGGCGTAGGAACGAGCCCAAGGTGGCCATTTCACTCTTCAGCGGCACGATCAGCTTCGCCAGCGGCACAATGACCTTCTCAAGGTTCAACGACTTGTCCGCCTCGGCATCCAGGAGAACCCCTCGCAGCTCCGTTCCTTCGGAGCTAGGCGTAGGGAAGCAATGCTGGGTGATCTCCTTCAACAAGATATGCACCGAGAGAATCGGCTCTCCGAGCTCGAACGCTCCGTTGGGCACGTTGCACGGGGTGTTCATCGCGAGGAGCACCACTGGAAGGGCTAAGCACCTGTCGAACTCGTCCACGAACCGCAACAGCGGGCCGAAGGGGTTCGTGGACCCTTCCAGCGGTGCTGAGTACAAGGACATGATGTCCTTCGCGGCCTTGAGGGCATATGAGTGCCTCGTGTACTCCTCCCTTTGCTGCCTGCCATCATTGTACGAGGACCTCCTACTCGAACCGAAGCTGTAGGACGTCTCATCGTCGGGCGGATCGTCACCGCCTCCGCCCCCGCCATGGCCGCGACGTCCATCTCCAAGATTCCGCGAGGGGTCGCTAGGCGCGTCAGAAGTGGGGTCGCCAGGCGGCTCATTCCCCCCCCCTTGATGGCCACCGGGTCCTCCCGGGTCGTCACCGTCGTCATCACCATCGCCTCCATCGTCGTCGCCTCCGCCGCCCCCACCGGTCCCACCAATTGCTGAGGATGGCCTCGGGGTCACTGAAGGGAAGCGGTCAAAGGCTCCCGGCCAAACCCCGCGCGTGCAATATATACACAACGGCAGGAATTGAGTGGTTTCCGACAAGTCTGAAAGAGCTGTAAGCCCGCAATTCCATATGGCTACAGGGGGCTGCGGGCTACGAGCGCATCTCGAGCACGGAACGTTGGACGTGCTGGACGCGACTTCGTCGTACACGCAACAAACGATCGCCGTTCCCGCCAAAGGTGGTGAAGGAAGTTGAGAGGCCGGGGCTTCGGAGACCGGCGGTCCACACCCAGACGCTAGGTCATGGTCTCGGTACCTTCTTGCTACGTCACAGAACATGCGTTCCGCTTCCATCTTGCCCACGTGGCCAGGTAAGTGCTCCTCCACGTGTGCACGGATAGCGGTAACGGCTGGCACACTAATGGACCTCCAATCCATTTTGGCTAGGCGGTCATGCACACTCGTGGGGGAAGATGCACGCTTGGAGGCGTCCTCCTCGAACGTCACGCCTTTGTGGCCCCGTACGTCCACAGTCGTGGCTGACGGGGGCACCATCAGAGCTTCGTGTTCAGCTTCTTGAGCGTCACTTGTGACGGTCGCATAGCTCGCGGGGGTATTAGGTGGTTGTTCTGGCCGTGAGTGCGCTCGTCCGTCAGCGGCTTCAAGGGCGGCTTGCACCACTATCTTGCTCTCCGCCACTTGTTGCTCCAGCAGTCGTTGCTCTCGAGCTGCTTGGTCAAGTTGCTGGCGTTGCTCTTCCGCGGCGCGCTGCATTTCTCGAAGTTGTTGGTGATGACGTGCAGCTTCCTCCGCCTGCGATGCTACAGCTTGCTCATGCTGATGCGAGACAACGTCCGCGGCATGCTGCATGCGCGCTATCTGCTCCTCAGCAGATTCGAGAGCGGCCCGTCGCGCTTCTTGGCACACCGTGGTGCGGAGCTCCTGATGCATCCGGGTTGCTTCCTCCACGGCATTGTGCATGTCCATGCGCAACGCTGTGAGCTGCGCTTGGTGCGCAGTGGCCGCATCTAACGCGACTCGTTCGGACTCCTCTTGCAGCTCTCGTAGTTGCCGCTCGTGTCGCGTGACTTGAGCTTGGCGCCGCCGTTGGCGTCCACCCTTTCGCCGAGAGCTCCTTGATGAAGAGGTGTGCGAGGCGTCAGAGGAGAGCGCTTCAGAAGAAGATGTTTGACACGATGAAAGTGTGGACTTCTCCTCACTGGACGAAGAGGTGGAGTCGTACATCAGTTTACCTTCGTCACTGCGACGTCGAGCCTTGGCGAGCTTGCGCTTGGCCAACTTCTGCCGCTTCCGCTCCTGCTTCGCCACCTCCTTCTCGTGGGCTAACTCCGTCAAAGCCTGGACACGTACAGCACGTTCTCGTTGTGTGGGTCGTGGGGCGGATGAAGCTTTTGATCGAGGTGGTTGTGGGGCGGAGTCAGCGGAATGAACGTCTTCCTCATCGATCGTGGAGTCATCTTCAGACGACAAGACGCCATAGGGGTTGCGGCTAGGTACAGATTGTGCGCCATGCTGTTGAACACTTGCTCCCACGGTGGTTGTACGCCTTAGAGTCTTTATCACCTCCTCGACGCTCACTCCCAACCGCACCAGCCTTGCAGGCCGGTTGGCTGGGATGGTCGTGACGAGTGGTCGTGCAGAGTGGAGGTGATGATAATGGTGGCTTGCTGAGGTAACATGCGACAGAAGGAGTCCACGAGATGGGATCACGCGTTGCTCTCCACTCTTCGTTCTCAGCTGCACCTCCCATGTGATTGCAGCGATGGAGTCTTCCTGGCCACACAGGCGGCGAAGATGTCTACGCAAGGTCGCCCATTGCTTCGGGGTCACGTCAGGCGTGTCCGTCAGAGCTGACCACTCGTGGAGGACTTCGCGCTTCACATGTTGTTCACGCTGGACCGCAAAGGTGGTGCACTTGGAAGCGAAGTCCACGGTAGCCTTCCACGCTTTCATACACTTCCTCACGTAGAACTCGGACCGGGCTATGTTGCACGCCGTGATTTCGAGAGTGATCTCTTTTACACGACGTTGTTCTTCTCGCCATGCACTCAAGAGCCGGGACGCCAATCGTGAACTTGCGTGTCCAGCAAAATCTTGCTTTTTGCGTTGGACCTGGTTCTTGCGGTGAACTCGCTCGTGCCATGCTGTAAGGGAAACACGCATGCGCGCGAGACGGGCACGTAGGTGCCATGTCGTAAGTGCAGATGAAACACGCCCGCTGAGCACTCGTGCTGTCCAAGTACTCCACCAATTACGCAATGCACATACCGCTAGAATATCCACTGCTACAGCTTGGCGTGCCAGCCTGACGCTCCACTCGTTCACGCTTGACAAACCGCGCTCGCCACTTGGAGGAGCACTTTCACGCCTAGGCGTAAATATGTTGCTCTCATGGGTCTGGTTTCCAACGAGATGCTCTGGTGCCAAAGGCAAATGGTCAACTACAGCTTCGCTATGAGGAGATGATCTCAAATTATGAGCGGTGGCTATAGCGACCGTGTTGAGCTCCTCGAGAGCTGGTTGGCTACGTTGTAGACCTGAGGCACCTGCACCCCCTGCACGCTGCTGGGGTGTAGAGTAGCACTCAAACGTGCGTACATTGGAAGATACCAGCCCAGGAGAGTCACGCGAGCTGTCGGGGAAATTCGTGGGCGTGGCAGGCAGCGATGCTTGGGTGCGACGTTCCTCTTGAGGTAGAGGCGCGCTCGCCAGAAGCGCGTATTCGCCCTCCAGAGAGCGTTGTACTGCTCCCCCCCCCTGCTGCCCCGCCGCGCCCCGGCCGGCGCCTCCCATTCCGGGACAAAGTACGGGGTGGGCCCCAAAGCCCCAAGCCCATCCCGGAGCTGAAACACCCGGGCCGAGCTAGAGAGCCCGGAGGGCCCAGAAGCAGCCTCCGCCACCCCCGAGCGCCGCTGAGGCGGCACATACAGCGAAGAAGCTTGCCGTGAAGAGGACATTGAAAAAGTCGTTTAAGATGGTGGAGAAACGCAGCAATCTGATTCTGAAAAATCTGCCAGCGCTTCCGCCGTACAGGCGTATAGTGTTAAGTGCGAAGACGCAGGATCCCAACAGAAAATAAACAACTGCCGCTGCCAAATCTCAATCAAAGCTTTCCAGCAAACTCGAAGAGGCAAGATGAAAACAAATTGAGCCAAATTGGTTAACGATCGGCCCACGGAAGTCAAAGCAACGTCGCAGCGCGATACCACTCAGGGCTAGCCCCCTGCCAAGAACGCTAGAGCGCTGCAGAGCCTAAGGGCAAGGAACGCAAGCCGCATCTGCCAATTCAGAGAACATTTTCGAATTCCCAAGCATAAAATTGCGTAATCCCACTCAGTCGCAAAGACACTCGACGAAGAACACGCACGCCAGCGGAACAGCGCTAATCTGAAGTCGCATCACGCCAATTCCGAGCCCAAGAAGAACATCGCGCACACATCCCAATCGCAGAGGGTAGTGTAGACGAAGATCTCGCGGAAAACGCTGACCAATTGGCACAATTCCCGAGAAGAATTAACGGCGCAAAGCTGCCAGCGAGCAAGAAAAACGACGAGTCGTTGACCAGCGCGTCAAGAGCGCGAACATAAGGCCAGCGGCCAGAAGTACAATTTCGACCATTCCCAAACTCGAATTTAAGCAGCACCCGCAAAAATTGCCATAATTTGTAAAGATAATTTGCGAGCCCCAGGCGCAGAGCGAACGCTAGACGAAAGATAGCTCTAGGCTACTTTATTTGTGGCACACTGTGCCACAGTAGGAGGCCTCACACTAGGCGAGCCGAAATTTTCCATCACAGATCACGGCGCGAAGAGAGTATAAGCTGCATTCGACAATTCTAAGAACTTTTGTTGCTGAGGAACAAACGCCACAACGAACATCTGAGCGAAGAACTGCGTGCGCACTAGGCACTCACAGCAGATAAGACTGCAAAGCACGCGCAGCTGCACGAAGAAACCATCATGAAGCAATCCGCGAAGAGAGATTACGTTTTACAAGTAACTCGAAGAAGAATTTCGACAGTGCCACAAGTCATCTCGCTGAAGGAAGTCGCAAACGACTCTCCTGGCCAGTGCTTGACCCAAAGTTATGTAACGCGCTAGTAACTTGAGAGCTCAAATTCCATTCGAAAAACTGAAGCACACGCAAATTCGCCGGAAGAGTTACAATCTCAAAGCAGAAAAATTTTGTGGAAGCGGTAGTGGTGGTGGTGCGTAGCACACTGATACCATTTGGCGAGACCCATCGGCTGCTGAGCGCTGGTCCGGTAGGGCGAGGATTGGTGCTGAAATCAATGCTGACTTCAATCGTTGGAAGGCTTCTTTCTCCTCCTTGCCCGGGACCTGATCAGTCCTGGGTTCTGGCGGTGCTCTGCCGCGCAGTCAGCTTCGCCCACGTCACTGGCCGAGGCTGCCCCTAGGTAAGGGGGGGGGAGAGACATCTGAGTGCTCTTACAAGAGCTTATACGTTGGATGAATTGACATCCAATTGCCGGGATAGCTCAGTGGTTAGAGCGCTCAGCTAGCAATCGAGAGGTCGGGGGTTCAAACCCTCTCTCGGCGTTTTCCAGTTCTGATACCGTTGAGGTGTCTCTTCCTTGCCCGGGACCTGATCAGTCCTGGGTTCTGGCGGTGCTCTGCCGCGCAGTCAGCTTCGCCCACGTCACTGGCCGAGGCTGCCCCTAGGTAAGGGGGGGGGAGAGACATCTGAGTGCTCTTACAAGAGCTTATACGTTGGATGAATTGACATCCAATTGCCGGGATAGCTCAGTGGTTAGAGCGCTCAGCTAGCAATCGAGAGGTCGGGGGTTCAAACCCTCTCTCGGCGTTTTCCAGTTCTGATACCATTTTGTAGGAGGCAGTACTAAACCTCTACTTGACAGTGACTGTGAAACTACTTGTGGATCATATATAGTGCAAGGTTCTATATTATGCACTATATAAGACTAATCAAGCTATGTCGATTCTTAGGAACTATGTCCAGACTCAGTGCATATATTTGCAGTAAGAATTAGGTATTATATTGACTTTTTGCCATGCGGCTGTTTTACTCTAGAAATCTCAACTGTTTCTTTGGCCTTGGCCATTACTTATTCACTCAGCTCTCTGAGGTAATCCTAGTCAGCATGGCCAAGTCTCATCAACCTATCATATGCTTGTACTACATTATCATGCAGTATGATGTGCCAGTATTCTACATGTCACATTATTACACAGTACAGTGGTACTGTGTACTCCCATATAAAGGGGGTCTCTTCCTCAACAGGGGTCTCGGGCGCTAATGCTGTAAGGCGCGTATGACACTTCTGGCATGTATGACATTGCTGAGTCATCCGCGCATGACACCGTGTGTTGTCCTAGCACACTCCCTCCATTCTGAGTTAGTGAGAATAACATTAGTGCTGAATTGGAAACAAGTTATTAACTTGGTATATATTTGTGTGGAGAAATATTCTTGTAAGTGTACGGCAAATAGTAATTGCAATTAACAATTTAATTTGCTAGTCTGGGTACCCCACTTCGGAGGGGGGAGAGTTTCATTTCTCATTACCAATATTCCATTAAACTCACTGTAGTATGAAGTATCAATACGTATACCTCTATGACGGTTAGCCCCCACACGGGTGTGGGCAGGTCGGTACCACCGAGTTCACTGCTTGTGGCGGGCTCTAGCGCGACGTAGATGGCAAGGGGCAGGTGCCCACTTGCGAAGGACATAAGGTGGGAGGTGTGGAGTGAATTTGGGAGCAAGGGCTTGCCCTGTGCCGCCCTAATTTTAGTGCAAAATGGTGTTATATAAGGTTGTCGAAAGTGGCCCCGTAGGGGGGGGCTGGGGCTGATTGGTTGAGGTGACTAATCTGGCCGCATAGGCCGAATCACTTCGATTCAAGCGGCGTGTAAAGCATCCCAAGATGCTAGAGGGTTGCCGAAATAAAGTATTTGGGGTGGTTGTTGGGGGGGGGGCAAGGTGAGAGCTTAAATTCGAGGGCACATCTGAGGGCCTCGGTGTCACGCGTGAATGGTACCAAGGCTGCCAAAAACCCGAACGTCATAGAGATACTATATTGAAATAAGGCCCAATCATTTTGATTATTTTTAACAACCTAAGAATACTACATTCCACAAATAAGTATGATTCCTTGTACACTACCTTCATCTTGCGATATTCCTAGTCTCATAAAACTTTGGCTACACATCTGAAGATCTTTATTAAGGAGTTGCAATGTTCATCGTGGTATCTACTGTTTGCCGGTGAGAGTGCCTAGCGTCAAGGCTCTCCCCCAGCATCAAATGCACTACCTGCGCGTATGCTTTAAATACTGCGACTGGATCCCCCCGAGCGTGTCTAGGACTGTCGAAGGTTCGCCAGATGCAGCTCTCTACTGCTTGCGGTAGGTCTAATATACAGTAGAGCCATCAACCACTTGCGGTAGGCCTGGTAGAGCTCTCGTTCTTGAGCAGGTGGACAGCGAGGCGTTTGATGAGAAAAAGTGTTTTCAATTCATACTAAAGGAAACGAAGGGTGGGGCTAAGCAGGTGAATACACGGTCATGGGTACTGGTTGCATCACTTAACGGTCACCGAAGCAGGAACCCTTCGGAAGACGTCTGCGGCCATGGGGAAGTATGAGTAGTGTGCTCAGTGTCCTTCTCTGTGCTCCTACCTGAAGGGAGTGGACGACCTCCAGGCCGTTGCGAGCGCGCTGAGCTCATCCACTCGTGGACTCGGAAACCGACACCCATACTCGGGGCGTTGTGCAAGACCCGGCCAGCTCTTCTCTGTGGCTGTGCCGTGGAACTTATCCACCTGAAGCCTGGCTGTTCGCTGGGATACGGAGTTTTTCTTAGGCCTCAGGCCGGGCTGCACGCAGGGCCTTGGACCGCTTCCATTTTCGAGCCCAACTTTCCGCTTCGCAGGGGACTTTCCCCCAACCTTCTGTATTGAGTGGGCTCTGCCACGGGCTGCGGCGTTTGCAAGAAATTGCGGTCAACGACCTCTACCATGGGCTGCGGGACTAGCGTTCCGGCCGATCGGGGCGTTCAGCCCGTCGCATACAGCAAGCAGTCGAGTGGCGATGCGGCCGTGCCTACGCCCCCTGGGCGCCAGCCACCCGGACAGATCAAACGCCTGCCTGAGTCGGGTGATGAGGCGGCCGAGCTTAACCTCCCCGAGAGCCAACCACCCGCACATATCAAACGCCTGCCTGAGTCGGGTGATGAGGCGAATGAGATTAACCTCCCCGAGAGCCAGCCACCCGCACAGATCAAAAGCCTGCTTGAGTGTGCGTTTCAGATGAAGTTGGCGGAGCGCGCTGCGGGAGATCTCAAAGATCTTGCGGACCGCGGCGCCGAGCTCCCTCAGGCGCTCGGGAAGCGCGGCAGGAAGCAGCAGGCCACTGTGGCAAACGAGCTGCGGAGCGTGCGCCGCTTGACGGACACGGTGGCGCACGCCACGGCGCTGCGGGCTCTGGCGCCCCTTGGACAGACTTCCGAGCGCGGTGGCTTCGAGGGCGATGTCATCAAGGACGTGGTCACCTCCCTCATCGACACTTCGGCGAGATGCGCCAAGAGCTCGGAATTGCGCGGACGCCTGATCTGTGTGTTGCGCTGTACCGAGCGGCTGCTGACGGCGGCGATGGCCTCTCCTCGGCTGCCCGGGCAGGTTATCGCGTCTTGGCAAGCGAAGCTGGGGGCGCTGCGCAAGGTGTGCGCTCAGTTGCAGGCGCCCTCCCGGGATGAGGAGGGCGTCCTCGGAGGGGCGGTGCTGGAGCTTACCCTGACTCGCCTTGAGACCCGCCTGGTGCAGCTTCCTCGAACGGACACCGCCGACAAGATGGCGGCGGCTGGTGCAAACGTGGTGGTCGGGCTGTGCAAGTCCTTCCTGATGATGAAGCTCGACGACAACCTGGTGACAGGCCTCAAGCAGGCGGCGGGGCTGGCGGCGGACGCCACCCGCAAGGGTATGACGAAGCAGTGCTTCACGGAGCTGGCGTTGATGGACCAGTTGGCGGTGCTGACGGGCGGGCTGCCCGCGGAGGCGGTGAGCGCGGAGGCGGTGAACGAGGTGATGTGTTACCTCGAGCACCTGCAGGCGAGGCATTTCCACCTGACGGAGGGCGGCGAGTGGGGGCCCACGGCTGGTCGCTGGGAGCCCAAGGCGGCGTTCGCGGAGCTGCTCGCGGAGGTGGCGCTGGGCGCCCTGCCGCCGGCGATGCTGTGGCGGATCTGCGTTGGCGACGAGCACTTCATCGGGCTGAGCGGGCTGATGTCGCTCGGGGTGTCCACTGCCTGGCGCTGCCGCGAGCCGGCCATGCTGCGCCTCACCCGCTGGGCCGAGATGCTGCTGCCGCCGAGCACCTCCTCCCTCTCGGAGTGGCAGGACGAGGGCCTCCGGATCCTCTCCTCGGAGCTGCGCCAGGTGGCGGAGGAGGCCGCCGTGCGGCTCACCGCTGCTTCTAGCGAGCTCGTGAGCACCTCCCTCAAGCACGCCTCGGGGAGCGCCGCCGCGCGGCTCCAGGCGCTAAGCGCGCGGCTGCGGGAGCCGCGCTGTCGCCGCGAGGCGCAGGAGCTGCTCGCGCGGGGCGGCGACACGGTGGACTCCTTGCGCCGCATCCTGCTGGACACGGCTGGAGCCGCCGAGGCCGCCGCGCCGGTGTGCGGGCAGGCCTCCAAGCTCCTCTGCGCGCTCGGCGCGGGCAGCGCTGGAAGCCTGCATTCAGCCTTCAGCATCCTGTGGAGCATGCTGGAGCGGCGCATCTGCATTCAACTGCTGGGTGTGGAGGGCAGAGGGGTGGTGCCTGGGACAGAAATCCGACGGCGCACGCTCTCGGAGCGATTGAGGGAGCGATTGAGGGAGCCCTCCGCCGATCTGCGTGGCTGGCTGGGCCTGGCGGTGCAGCAGCAGCCCCCGGCGCCAACGGGCCTTCGTGACTGGGGGGCGCTGGTCGCGGCGGCACCAGGCCTGGAGGCGGTGCTGGCGGGCGTGGTGCATCCTCCGCGGGAAGTGGTGCGCGCGGTGCGAGTGACGCTTGAGCGCGGCGCCGCGATGTTGGCCGCGTTCCTCAAGCTGCACGCAGCCCCGCGGGCGGCCCCCACCTCCGAGAGCGACCGCGCGCCGACCGGCTTCGCGTCCGACCAGCTGCTGCAGCTTCTCCGACGCTGCACCCGCTGCTGCGAGCTCCTCGACGCCGCGGTGGCGGCCGCAGAGCCCAGGTGGGACGAGGCGCTACAGACGGCGTGCTGCGAGGCGGCGCAGAACGGAGCCACCTGCAACCTCGATTCCGGGGAGACGTGGGCGGGGCTGGACGAAGTTGTGGAGAAGATGGTGGCGGACACCGTTGGGATTCTGCTTCCGGAGGTGGAGGGGGTGGAGAGTGAGGCGGAGGCGAAGGGCAGGCAAGAGGCGGGAAAGCAGGCAGAGAGATTTGTGGAGGCGGAGGTGAAGGGGGTGGCGAAGCGGGTGGAGCAGAAGTTGGCGACTGAGGCGGAGGTGAAGGGGGTGGACGGGCTACTGCGCGAGCTCAAGTCCGAGCTGGAGAAGATTGCGCAAGGCCTCGGCGGGGCGGACGTGAACCCCCCAAGCGGCAAGACCCAGGCAGCAGGGGCCCCGGAGCTGACACCGTTGGTGGAGGCTCAGGCGGTGCACGCGGACCTCGCGCGAAGAATGCTTGAGGACCTGGCCCGCCACGCCCGCCAGTGCGCCGAGGCGCTGGAGCTCCACGTCAGCGCGCCGCTGAACAGCGCGCAGAAGGCGCTTTCTGTCTGGGTGCCGGAGCCGAGCCGGGAGCCGGGCGCCGCGGAGGTGGCGCAGGGCAAAGCGCCGCCGGGTCCCGCGCAACTCGTGCTCGAGTGCGTGAGCGTGCTCGACCAGTTGGAGCAGTCGCTCCCCGAAGAGCCCCTCGCCGGCGGAGCGGGGGACCACCTCGCGCGGAACCTGCTCCGGATGGAGGCTGCGGGGCTGGACTTGGCGGCACAGCGCGCATCCACCAGCCCTCGGATCGCTGAGGTCACCTCCTCGGAGCTCCCAGCAGCTGAGTCACCAGTGACGGCCGGCATCGGATGCATCCTCGGCCTCTGTGGCGGCCTCCTCGCTCTCACCGACGCGCAGTTGCCGCCGATGGACCCGGCGACCGCGCCGTTCACGGAGTGCCTTGCGAAGGAGGCGCTGGGTGCGGTGCAGCACGTGGCGGAGGCGCAGGAGGCGCTGGTGAAGAGCGCGAAGGACGGGGTGGCAGGCGTGGTGCAGGATACAGCGAGCGCTATGAAGGTGGAGGCGGTGGCGTTGCTGGAGGCTGCCGGCGCCAGGTGCAAGAGCGCGGCGGCGGCGGCGCAGGCAGTCGGGGTCACCTGTGGGGCGATTGCGTCTCCGATGCTGGGGCTCGTGGGGGAGGTGGCGCGGAGCTACCAGGCGGGCAGGCCTTCAGAGGTGTGGCGTGTGCGCGAGGCGGCGGCAGTGGGCGTGATGTGCGCACTGCACGGGCTGCTGCGGCGCGCCGACCTCCTCCGCGTGGCGGCGGCGGCGGCGGCGGGTGACGCGGAGGGGACCAAACCGACCCAGCGGGAGACGATGCTGGAGGAATCTGAGGAGATAGAGCGCGTGCGGGCGGCCCTGCAGAGCAACGTGATGAGGTGCTGGTCGTTCGAGCCCTTCTCGGCGGTGCGCGCGGTGCTGGCCGGCGGCGACGCCCTCGCCGCTGAGCTCAACGCCTCCCGCGCGGTGACGGCGGAGGAGCAGGGCCCCGAAGAGGATGCCGAGGCGGCGGCTGCGCAGGAGGACAGGCGGGAGGCGTGGAGCAGGGCGCAGGGCAAAGTGAAGCAGGAGGTGGAGGCGCGGCTGAGGTCGCTGGCGGAGCGGCAGAGGGAGGCGGATCAGGCGACGGACGTGCTGCAGAAGCAGGAGTTGCTGGCGCGGTGCCACGAGGAGCAGGCGGCGCTGGCGCAGGCGTCGCGCAACGTGCACGATCTGGGCACCGCGTTGGGCGTGCTGGTCGGGTTCCTCAGCGGCATGGACGCAAAGCTGGACGGCCTGAGCCAGAACCTGGACGAGCTGCAGGCGGGGGTGCGCGTGCTCGGGGCGGACCTCAAGCGGCTGGTGGGGCGGCCGGTGCTGGAGGAGCTGGCGGAGCAGAGGGACCGGCGGCGCCTGGAGCGGTGCCGGCTCCGGGAGGTCGTGTACATCCGGGCGCAAGGGGTGCGTGCTGACGTGGAAGGCAAGTTTGTGTTGGACGTGAAGACAACACCGGAGCATCCGAAGGGCTCCAACCCGCCGGTGGACCTCCTTCGGGAGGTCTGCGAGCAGTTCCTCCAGAGTGACGAGGTGAACCTGCTGCTGCTGTCTGGCCCTGCCGGCGCTGGCAAGTCAACGTTCGTGGAGGTGCTCGAGCACTTCCTTGAGTCGGAGTTCGCAGAAGAGCAGCAGGGCAAGGCGGGCGCCGAGGTGTGCCTGCTGAAGGTGAGCTTGCCCACGCTGCAGAACCCGCTGGCGGACCTCTTCGGCGAAGCGCTGCGGAAGAAGGGGCTGCGGGAGGCGCAGATCCACGAGCTGCGGGACCTGACGCGGGCCGGCACAGTGCGACTGATCTTCCTGCTGGACGCTTACGACGAGCTTCCCAGCCAGTTCCTCTTCAAGAACCTGTACATGTCCAACAATCTGGAGCAGTACCGCGTCCAGGCACAGGCGACAACGAGCGGCACTGTGGCGGTTGGGGACGGCGGCTCTTCCCCAGAGGGAAAGATCGACGCTTCGAAAGGGGAGCTGGGACCGGCGTACCCCAAGGTGATCGTCACCACCCGCACGGAGCTGCTCTCGCGGGACGCAGAGTATGAGCGGTCGTTCGTTCCCGTGGAGATGGACAACCCAGGCAAAGCCTCCATAACTCACGCGCGGGAGTCGTTCCTGGAGCTGCGCATCGCCCCCTTCAACGACCAGGTGGACCCGTACATCCACGCCAAGGTGGCGCTGGAGGTGCGCCGCGAGCTCGCGCGGAAGTTTGGGGACTTCGAACCGCTGAGCAAGCAGGAGGCGGACGGTTTGGAGAAGAGCGCTCTCGCTGCATGGGCGCCCTCATCCCCAGGGCCCACGCTGGGGGCTGGTGAGCACCCGCAGGAGCCACCTCAGACCCAGGCCCTGGTGCACGCAGCGTGCCAGGCGGTGATGGCGTCCGGAGAGGGTCGCCGCTCGCACGAGAGGATAGTGAATTACGCAAAGCAGATCCCCAGCCGGCCCACAGTGGCCGCAGAGGCGAGGGAGGGGTTGCAGCTGGCGTGGGTGCTGACGGGGGCGCTCCGGCGGAAGCCGGCGGACCTCCACGAGGCGCTGCGGAAGTTTAGTAAAGAGCTCACGGAAGCGGATGATGTCCGCAAAGTGTGGCTGTACCGAGACTACCGCAAGGCCTTTGACGCCATCCCTGAGCTGAAGGAGCTGACCACCACGCCCTTCATGGTGGAGATCGTGACGGAGATCCTGCCCAAACTTTCGGAGATGCAGTGCACGGATGCATTCATCAAGGCGAGGCTGCTGCTGCTGCTGCAGGAGGATGCGGCGCAGACGGTGTGGGGAGGCATCAGCCGGTGGCGTGGGCGGCATCCCAGAGACTCCGTTCTGGAGCAGGTGCGCGAAGCGCTGGATGGAAACACAACGGAGAAGGAGGGAGCGGCACCTTCGGGGCTCGCAGCTTTGGCAAAGCTCGCCGAGGAGGTGGCTGAGTTGTTGCGGGCAAAGGGCTTGCTCCTGAAGCAGCCCAAGCTGGTGGAGATTGCTTGTGAGCAAGTGGCGGCGAAGCGCAAGGCGGGTGGCAATATGCTGCATGCCACATGGTCCCGCTGGAGGGCAGGATGGAGGACGGCTGGCGCGTTGAAGAGCGCAACCGCGTGGATGCCCGGAGGTGGGAAAGCTGCGGATGTGGGAAAGACTGAGACCTTGGGACAGAATTCAGTGACGCCAGAGGATGGCGCGATGCACGATGCAGTGGAGGAGGTGCTGGACGACCTGCTGCAGCACACCGAGTACGAGAATGAGGTGGAGGACACCATCTGCAGCACAGGCATACCCTACATGCTGAAGAGCGCGCTGCGGCGGCCGAAGGTGCGGCGCAGCCACATTTACGCCATGTTCACGACCAGATACGTGGAGCGGGAGGCGCGCAAGGCACTCGCGAGGGGGACGGTGGATGCTGACACAGTGGTGCGCGAGGGCAAGGAGTACGCGCAGCGCCTAGCGCTCACGATGGTGTCTGAGAACGTGACAAAGGTACCGATGGCGAGCAGCAGCGAGTTGTTCCACGAGGAGAGCGTGTGGGACCTATTCCTGCGCGGTGGCGGGGAGCTGCGGACCGCGGCGCAGAAGGCGGCGCCGGTGAAATGCGATGGCGGGATGCTGGCCTTCATCCACAAGACGGTGCAGGAGTACCTGTGCGCAGCGAGCCTGCGTGCCGCTCTCCGCGCGGCCCTGATCGATCTGGCGGTCCCGTTGGAGCAGCTGGAGGAGCGCCTTCAGTCAGCCGAGGAGCCGTCCGCGCCAGGGAGCACGGAAGGCGCCGGGGCCGGGGAAGGATTGCAGCCTTCGGAAAGAACAGACGCAACGGTTCGGTCCACGCAGCCTGGCACGAGCACCACGGCGCCTGGAGCGGGCGACCTCCCAGAAGCGCCTCAAAGGGACCAGCGGCAGAAGAATCAAAGTGAGGAGACGCGAGCGGAGAAGGCCCTCCAGCGGGTGGCGGAGCGCCTGCTCAAGTCTGGATGGGCGCAGGTGGAACTGCAGGAGGAGGACGTCGTGCGGGACTTCTTGACGGACCTCTTTCTGGACGATGTGCAATTTGCTGCAGAGATTGGCTTTGTGGCGGGGTGGAGCCAGCAGCCCTTCGACAATGCTGGACAAGTGGGCAAGGAAGGGTACCGAGCAGACCTGCTGCGGCGCAATGTCAGCGCGCTGCTGGGCGGCGCACTGCCCAAGCGCACCGGGGGCATGCTCCTGCACGCGGCGGCGGCGGACGGCTCCTACTTCGCGGTTGCCAGAATCCTGGAGATACGGAAGAGGGGGCATGCACCGCATGGCCTGCTAGAGCAGAGGGACGACGAGGGCCGCACGCCGCTATGCTGCGCGGCGCAGAGTGGGCACGTGCAGGTGGCGGCGGCGCTGCTGGCGGCGGGGGCGCGGCGCGACGCGCGCTCCAAGCTGCGCCCCCAGCTGCGGGGCCTCAGCGTGAAGCAATCGGCGCTCGTCGATGGCCGATCGCATTCCGTCAAATCGGATCAGTCGGCAACCGATTATGATCACTGGGTGGTGGGCGTTCCGGCGGCTGCGCCAGTTGAGGGTCGCTGGCGGTTTGAAGTCAAACTTGAACTCCAGCGCCACTCTTTATGGGATAGGTATCCTACAGAGGCGCGGTACATTGGGGTGGGCTACAGCATTGGCTGGAGCGCGGGGGATGTCAAGAGAGCGGCATGGAGTGTTGTTCCTGGGTATGCGAAATACAAAGAGTGGGAGGGCATTCCGAGCGACCAGTGGAAGGAGGCGTTCGCCAAACAAGGGCATCACGTGGGGCTGAATCACTGGTCCTTCGGCTTGCACAGCAGCGGCACTTGGCGAAGCGCAACGATGCCAGCACTGGCCTCTGCTGGTGGCAGCGGTAGCAGCGTGGACCCTCTTGTGCTCGGTGACGAGGCGTCTCTGGGGAGTGGGCACCTCTCCATCGGAATGCTGCTGGACTGCGGACAGCAGATGGTGTACGTCGCCGTCGGGAGGGACTCTGATTGGAGAGGTGTGGCCCAGAAGTGGGATGCCAAGCGTACTCCCGTGTTTCCTGCGCTGAGCTGTTATGGGTTCATCGGGGAGGTGCAGTTCAACTTCGGAGAGCGGCCGTGGCAATGCGCGAGGCCCACACCGGGTGGCTCCGACTTTCGCCCCATTGCAGACGCGTCTTCGGGCAACACGCCCGTGATGGAGGCCGCCATTGGAGGCCACATGGATGTTTGTGCCTTGCTGATGGACGAGGCGGCCGCCGTGGACACCGGCCGTCAATTTCAGCGAACTTTACTGCACTGGGCGGCTTGGTGGGGTCACGCTGGGGTTGCCCGGCAGATGGTGGACGCGTGTGGCACCCGCGTGGACTGTGTTGATGTGCTTGATGGGCAGGACCGCCCGCCGGTTTGGTATGCGGCGCAGCGGGGGCATCCGGAGGTGATGCGAGTGCTGATCGAGGCGGGCGCGGACCTCAGCGTGGTTGATGAGGCCGGCGCTTCGCTCGCACACCAGGCTGCGGCAGGAGGGTTCGTGGAGGTGCTGCGGGAACTAGTGACACGGGTGCACGTTGTGCTGGGCGCTGAGCATGACACAGTGACTTTGGTGATGCAAGTCTGTGAGAAGCCAGCCGCGGACCTCAGCCATGCCGCCAAGAACGGCGGCACGCCTGCGCACTCGGCTGCGGGTGGGGGACACGTGGAGGCGCTGAGGGTGCTGCAGGGTGCCGGCGCGGACCTCAGCCATGCTGCCAATGACGGCCGCACGCCTGCGCACTCGGCTGCGTGTGGGGGACACGTGGAGGCGTTGAGGATGCTGCAGGGTGCCAGCGTGGACCTCAGCCATGCTGCCAATGACGGCCACATGCCTGCGCACTCGGCTGCGGCTGGGGGACGCGTGGAGGCGCTGAGGATGCTGCAGGGTGCCGGCGCGGACCTCAGCCATGCTGACAATGACGGCCGCACGCCTGCGCACTTGGCTGCGGCTGGGGGACAGGTGGAGGCGCTGAGGATGCTGCAGGGTGCCGGCGCGGACCTCAGCCATGCTGACAATGACGGCCGCACGCCTGCGCACAGGGCTGCGGCTGGGGGACACGTGGAGGCGCTGAGGATGCTGCAGGATGCCGGCGTGGACCTCAGCCATGCCGACAATGGCGGCGGCACGCCTGCGCACTCGGCTGCGGGTGGGGGACACGTGGAGGCGCTGAGGATGCTGCAGGGTGCCAGCGTGGACCTGAGCCATGGCAACAATCGCGGCCGCACGCCTGCGCACTCGGCTGCGGGTCGGGGACACGTGGAGGCGCTGAGGGTGCTGCAGGGTGCCGGGGCGGATCTGAGCCATGGCGACAATGACGGCAGCACGCCTGCGCACTCGGCTGCGGGTGGGGGACACGTGGAGGCGCTGAGGGTGCTGCAGGATGCCGGCGTGGACCTGAGCCATGGCGCCAATGACGGCGGCACGCCTGCGCACGAGGCTGCGGCTAGGGGACACGTGGAGGCGCTGAGGATGCTGCAGGGTGCCGGGGCGGACCTCAGCCATGCCGACAAGCACGGCGGCACGCCTGCGCACTGGGCTGCATTCAAGGGACACGTGGAGACGCTGAGGATGCTGCAGGATGCCGGCGCGGACCTCAGCCATGGCGACAATGACGGGGGCGTTTTCTGCCTCTGGTATTTGACCTCCGGGTCGGTATCAGCAGGGCAGGAAAGCGGTGCAGAGTTCATTGGACTCTGTGTTGGAAAGGGCACTCCGCCTCCACGCGGTTCCTCCTGGTACACGTGCTCAGCCGGACTGTAGGCTGTGTCACGGCTAAATGGAGTGCCACCCCCGTTCCGCCTACTTGGCGAACGGGTTGTCCCTGTCTTTGTTGTGTTGCCCTTGATGTGCTGGTTTGTCGTTTATTGGCGAACGAGGTACCCCTGCGGAGGGCTCTCTCCCTTTCCGCAGGATGCAGGGTTCGGGGCTACTTTGCCCTGGCCCAGGAGCTGTCTGTGGCTGATTGGTTTTTCCCCCTCCGGTTGTCCTGTTGCCCTCGGTCCCCTCCTGTCCTTGCCGCGCCGGTCTCGTGCCGGCGTGGCTTCCCCTCTTTGTGAAAACCTGCCTCCCCCCTCCCTGGCTCTTTCCCCAGCTCCGGGTCGGCCGGCTCTGGCCTCGGCTATAGGGTGATAACAGTGCTCGTACTGGAGCTGGCCCCCCCCTGAGTCATGGCAGCCTCTTGCTTGCCGGCTCTCCTCCCCCCGCCC
The DNA here is from genome assembly GCA_001247695.2 of Cymbomonas tetramitiformis. Lineage (NCBI taxonomy): Eukaryota > Viridiplantae > Chlorophyta > Pyramimonadophyceae > Pyramimonadales > Pyramimonadaceae > Cymbomonas > Cymbomonas tetramitiformis. The sequence continues at coordinate 4,103 of LGRX02007451.1, read as the reverse complement.
TCCTTCCCTTGTGCATGGCAGCCTCTTGCTTGCCGGCTTTTCTCCCCTCCCCGCCCCCTGAGCCAAGGCAGCCTCTGCTTGCCGGCTCTCCTCCCCCCCGCCCTCCTTCCCTTGTGCCATGGCAGCCTCTTGCTTGCCGGCTCTCCTCCCCCCCGCCCTCCTTCCCTTGTGCCATGGCAACCTCTTGCTTGCCGGCTTTTCTCCCCCCTCCCCCTGCCCCTTGAGCCTTGGCAGCCTCTTGCTCACCTTGCTGAGGCTCCGCGCTCGGCAGGCTTCCTCCTGACGCGGCTTGAGCCTCGGGCCCGGCTGGCTCTCCTGCCGTGGCTCGGGGCTCTGTGCTTGGCAGGTTCCCTGCCTTGGTCTGGCGTGGGCTTTGTTCCTCGCGGGCTTTTGTGGCAGGGCTTGGGCATGTGTTCGCCAAGCTCTCTTGTCTCCTGCCTTCTTGGATGGCGCTTCCCCAGCGGGTTGGCTGGTTGGCGTGTTGTGTTTGGCTTGGTTTGGGGCTTGGTGGGTGGCAGGGGTGTTCCTGCCTGGCCTGAGTGCAAGATGTGACAGGGGCACGGTGCTTGGCTTTGGGTTGAGACTTGGCTTTGGTGGAGCGCATGGTTTGGGTGTGGGGCATGGCTGTCGTGTGGGTCTTGTCTTGGGTTTGGGGCATGGCTGGAGTGTGGGGCTTGGCCTGGGTGTGGGGCATGGCTGGAGGCGTGCATGATCAGGAGCGCCCGCCCTCTCTCTTTGGCTCGTCCTTTTGCTCCTTCCCTCCCTCTCCTCGCTTCCCCTGCCCTCGTCGCTCCTTGTGATGGGCCCACCGCCCTTTAGGCTAGGCTGCACCGGACCTCGTAAGTAATATTTATTCTTCTTAATTTGTCTTTCTTGCTCCTTGCCCCCATTCTTGCGCACGTCTCGCCCGGCAACCGTTGCTTTGCTGACTGTTGTATTCGACTGTGTGGCGCTTGGCTCGAGTGCGGGGCGTGGCTGGGGCTCATTGCGTGGCCTGCGTGATGGGCGCGGCTGGAGTGTGGTGCATGCCTTGAGTGTTGCGCGTCGGTGGAGGCGGACCGCGTTCGTGTCCTGGATGAAGTGGAGAGGAATGGCGGTGGATGTGCTGCGGTGAACGCGCTTGCGCGGGGAGCAGTCAGTGGTTCTTTTGTGGGCATGCATGAGAGGGAGGTGCTGGCAACGGCGTGTGGCAATCCAGCCCCGTTGGCGGCGCTATGCTCGCTGCAACCTGTCGGAGAGCGCCATGTGCATGCGTTGTGCGCAGCGGCTGCTTTTGGGTTTTTGAACCCCCTTCGGAGCCTTTTTGCAACAGGGGTGGGGCTGGATAGCGCGAACAATGCCAAAGGTGCAACTGCCCTCATGTACGCAGCAGAGGGGGGCCATGGCTGGGCGGTGCGTGCACTGCTCGACGATGGCGCCAATCCAAACTTGCGACGTGATGATGGCTGGGCACCGCTGAGCTTTGCTGCGAATGGGGGACACGTGTCTCCTGCAGTGTGCGCGAACAATGCCGTCCTTCTCGCATTCCGGGGCCGAGGCCGTGTGGCACGACGGCCGTGTGGCGCTGCGCGAGGGCCAGGTCTGGACTGAGCCCCGATGTGGCCTGCGGGCGTACAGGGGTGTGACCCGGACGGCGCCACGCGGCTGGGGCGCTTTGCCCTCTGTGGGACACGGCGTGGGTGTGGCGCATTGGTGGCCTGAGTGTCGACACGGCTTGGATGTAGCGCATGGTCTGAGTGTTGGACACGGCTTGGGGTGTGGCGCATCGGCGGCCTGAGTGTGGGACACGGCTGGGTGTGGTGCATGGCGTGAGCGTGGGGTGCGGCTTGGGTTTGGCGCTTTGGTGGCCTGAGTGTGGGGCATGGCGGGGGTGTGGCGCATGGCTTTTGGGTGGAAGTGGCGAGGAGGTGGCGCATGGCCTGTGGGCGGGGTGTGGCAAGGGTGCGGTGCATGGCCTTTGCGTGGGGCACGGCAAGGGGGTGCTGCATTGCCTGAGTGTGGAACACGGCGGGGGTGTGCTGCATGGCTTGGGTGTGGGGCGCTGGAGGCTTTTTCTCTGTTTGGCGTGAGTGTGGGGTGTGGATTGGGTGTGGCGCATCGATGGCCTGAGTGTGGGGCGTGGCAAGGGCGTGGCTCGTGGCTTTTGCTTGGAGATCGTAGGTGTGCTTTTGCATGGCTGCAGTCTGGGGATCGTGGGGGGCGTTGCACGGAGCATGCGTGGGGTGTGATGTGTGGGTTGCGCGTGTAGTGTGGCTCTGGGCGTGGTGCATGGCCTGGGCGCTGGGCGCGGTCGGGGTGTGAGACCTGCATGACCAGGAGCGCCCACCCGCCCGGTGTGGATTTCCCTGGTGCCCCTTCCTCCTTCTTCCAATCCTTGCCCTTCTTGCCTTGATCGCCTCTAGCTCGCCTCTGTGACGGGCCCTGTGCCCTGTAGGCTTGGTAGAACCGGACCTTGTAAGTAATATTTATTATTTTTCCTCTCTGTGTGGCTCCTTCTCCTGGTCTTGAGTGCCCTGCCTTGCGCGCCCCTTCCTTTGTCCGCAGTTGGTCGTGCATGCCCTGGCAGGCCGCTCGGAGGCTGGGCGAGCCAGAGTGTGCGCCAGAGTGTGCGGAGTGGCGTGGTGTGGTGCATGGCATGAGTGTGCGCTGCAGCTGGGGCTGGAGCGGTGCCAGTATGTGCGGAGTGGCTGGTGTGGTGCTTGGTTTGAGTGTGCGCTGCAGCTGGGGCTCGAGCGTTGCCAGAATGTGTGTGTGGACGGTGTGGTGCATGGCATGAGTGCGCGCTGCAGCTGGGGCTTGAGCGTTGCCAGAATGTGCGGAGTGGCTGGTGTAGTGCATGGCGTGAGCATGTGGCACGGCTTGGGAGTGGGGCTGGGCCTGAGCATGTGGCACAGCTGGGGGTGTGGTGCTGGGCCTGGGCAGGCGGCGAGGCTGGGGAGTGGGTCGTGGCTTGAACAAGCCGCGGCTGGGGTGTGGGGCTGGGCCGGAGCATGCGGTGTGGCTGGGGCGTTGAGCGAGGCCCGAGTTTTGTTGAGTGGCTGGGTGTGGTGCATGGCTGAGCTTTGGCACGGCTCGGGTGTGGATCAAGGCCTGAGCATGTGACACGGCTGGTGGTGTGGTGCAGGGCTTGGGCCTGCGGCACGGCCGGGGGTGTGGAGCGTGGCCCGAGTTTGCGGAGTGTCTGGGTGTGGTGCATGGTCTGACCACGCCACGGCTGGGGCCGAGGGGCATGGCTTGAGCATTTGGCACGGCTGGGGGGGTGGGGCCGGGCTTGAGCATGCGGCGCGGCTGGGTTGTGGGAGCACGCCGCGGCTGGTGGAGTGGGGCGTGGCTTGAGCTTGCGGCGCGACCGGGGTCTGGGTCAGGGCTTGATCACGCCACGGCTGGGGGGGGTGGGCGGGGCTTGAGCATGCGGCGCGACTGGGGGTGCGGGTCATGGCCTGAGCTTGCGGCATGGCTCGGGTGTGGCGCAGGACTTGGGCGTGTGGCACGCCTGGGGAGTGGGGTTTGGGGCGAGCTTGGGCCGTGGCTGGGGTGGGTTGCGGGACTTGAACATGCGGCTTGGCTGGGGGTGTGCTTGGTCTGAGCTTGCGACACGGCTGTGGTGCTCTGATTGGCCTTTGCGTGGTGCGTGGCGTGGTGGCTTGCGTGGCTTGATCACGAGGCACGGCTGGGTTGCGCTGACTGGCCCCTTGCGTGATGCGCGTTGTGGCGTCGTTCTGGCTTCTGGGTGACCGCGAGGCTTGCTTTGGAGCCCCCCCCTCTGCCTCTTGTCCCCTTCTCTGGCAGCAGGCTGCGGGCTTGGTCGCCTCAACTGGGTTTCACCTTCCCCCCTTGCCCCCCCCTTTGATCCTCCTCGTCTGCCTCTGCCTGTGGAGACCGTCTGTGCCCTTGCCTTGCCGTGTCCTGCCCCTCCCCGCCCCTCCTTGTCCCCGGCATGGCCTGTGGCTCCCTTGCTTCCCCCTTCCCCTGCGGGGCTTGCAGGCGGAGCATGAGAAGCGGGAGGAGGCGGACAAAGCGACCTTGCTTACAGCTGCGGCGGGTGACCTCTTGGTCCTCACGTGCCGGCTAGTGTCCCCCCAGGAGGAGATGGGTCATCCTCC
>LGRX02007450.1:0-41832 GCA_001247695.2 Cymbomonas tetramitiformis | reverse complement strand
AGTGATTTGAGGGTGCTTGGGGGTCACACGCCTCACCGTATGCCCCCCCACATGGCCCACAATCACCGCCTGTGATAACTATGTCATGGGCAGTGATCTGAGGGGTGCTTGGGGGTCACCCGCCTCACCTTATGCCCCCCGACACGGCCCACAAGCACTGCCCGTGACAGTTACGTCATGGGCAGTGATCTGAGGGGTGCTTGGGGGCCATACGCCTCACCTTATGCCCGCCAACACGGCCCACAGTCACTGCCCGTGACAGGTTTGTCGTGGGCAGTGATTTGAGGGGTACATGGGGGTCACCCGCCTCACCGTATGCCCCCCAACACGGCCCACAGTCACTGCCAGTGACAATTGTGTCATGGGCAGTGATTTGAGGATTACTTGGGGGTCATACGCCTCACCTTATGCTCCCCCACACGGCCCACAATCACCGCCTGTGATAACTACGTTATGGGCAGTGATCTGAGGGGTGCTTGGGGGTCACACGCCTGCAGAAGGCATTCAGAAGATATCTTCTGAACGTCTTCTGCATGACTTCTGTACATCTTCTGAATTCCGGAAGATGTCTTCTAGACGTCTTCTGGGTTCCAGACAGGGAAGATATCTTACCCCGATTGGCCGGCCCCGGGCCGAACTGAGTCGCCAAAATGAGGCCCGGGCCGAAGAGGGGCCGAAAGAGAAATTGCTTTGGGGCCGAACCAATTTGGCGCAAACTTCTAAAATTTTGATGAAAATTTTACGATTTTTGCATTTTCCCATACTTAAGATTAAAATTTTCGCGCCTGCGGCGGGCATTTTGTAGTTTGGACCGGGCGGACCGAAGGCGGGCCGAAGGAAAATTTGATTTGGGGCCGTACCAGCTCAACGGAAGATATCTTCCCTGGTTCCAGAAGACGCGTAGAAGACATCCAGAAGACGTCTTCTACGCGTCTTCTAATGTCTACCATCTTCTGAGTTTCAGAAGACGTCCGGAAGATCTTCGGGGAAGATATACAGAAGACGCCCAAAAGATATCAAGAAGACGTCTTCCCGGATTCACAAGACATGCAGAAGACGGCCAGAAGATAACTTCTGGATGTCTTCGCCGAATGTCTTCTGGAGATCTGGACGTCTTCTGGAACCAGAAGATGGTAGACATTAGAAGACGCGCCGAAGACGTCTTCTGGATGTCTTCTGGACCCCAGAAGACGTCCAGAAGACGTCTCAGAAGACGTCCAGAAGACGTCTCAGAAGACGTCCAGAAGACGTCTCAGAAGACGTTCAGAAGACGTTCAGAAGACACGTCTTCTGATTTTCCCAGAATGTAGGGACAGCTCCACCGCTGCGACATCTTGACATCTTTCCCGACATCTCCGGCTGTTTTCCTTCCTGCACACTGCCGTGTGCACTAAGATCTTCGCTGGACCCTCATTACTTTTTACCGACAATGGCTTCCGCCCGACGTGAAGGACTTGGCTCCGCGCTGCGTGCCGCTCGCACGCGTCCTAACACTTCTCCATCGCCTTCGCCTACTGGCTCCCAGAGCACTCCTGCTACTGCTGCCCCTGGGCGTCGCAGGATCGTGGGGACTTCTACCCTTCGCTCCAAACCGACATCTACGGTTGAGGCACTTGCAGCTTTCAACTATTTCAACGACCCCGGCGACTTACAGACCACGCCTGTGGAAGAAGGACGCGAGGAGGAGTGCATCGACCAGCTCGCCTACGCCTTCCAGTATGGCAGCGACCTGCTTACCTTCCTCAAGTCCACTGGTCTTAAAATTCCCACTGATTACACTTCCGACAACACGACCGCTGACGTTGACTTCCACTCCCTTCTTTCTGGTTTGGCCCACGTCATGCACCCCGTTTTTTACCACGAGGCCGCCAAGCTGCTGGATTTGGAACACGACCACGAGTTTTGTCACGTCGCCATCAACGAGTTACTATTTTGTATCCTCCCACATCCACGCACTTCGTGGGAACGCTCTGAGCGTGTAGCACGAATGTGCTCGCCACCACCCCGCCGATGGCCGCTACGCGCTGCAGCGCCTACGCTACGAGGTCGAGGGTGTGCCCGACGCCGACGGCACGCGCTACTGGTCGCAGCTTCGTGCTGTGGTACTCACCGAGACTGAGGACACCGCCCCACAACTTGCGCTCATTCGACGTCTTGGCGACCGCCACCAGAAGATAAAGCCTGCCTACACCGACAGCGACCGCGTATCCGATCTCTGGCATGTCCTGGCCGAGTCCGCCAAGAAATCCCCGAGCGTGCGTGTCCCCGCTGTACCTTGTGGTGTTGCGCGAGCTGCGGGCGGGGCACAGCTTTACATTTTCCCGCCTCGCACTCCGTATCCGCCTTGCAATTCGGGACGAGAGTCCCCTGGCCACACTCTCGCCCGCCGCCACTCACACCACTGAGGATTTCTGTTAATAAAGTGTTAAAAAGTGTTAATTATGTGTTAAAAAGTGTTAACGGGTAGGAACTCTTAATAGTGGTGGTATAAATCCAGGTGGTGCTTATTGATTGGCTCTTGGGAAAAGGTTTGATAACATTATATAATTCATGTTAACAGAATGTTAACAGAATGTTAACAGAATGTTAATTCAACACAATTTTAACAGAATGTTAACACTTAATCGGAGGGGTGCCGGAGGGAGTTGAAATAGGCCCCCCTCGCGAGATCGTTACACATGTAAGGAATATTAACAGAAAATTAACACTTTTAATAGGAATCATACACGTGGCACTCGGATTAACAGTTTTACCGGATACTAACACTTGGCAGACTGTAAACGGTCATAAATTAACAGATTTGACCGGATCGTCCACGTGTCATGACTATTAACACTAGCACCACTAGATATTAACAGAAATTCCAGATTGTTCCACGTGGCATGCTAAGAGGGACTGCCGATGCTACTAAAAGTACCACTGGAACAGATACGTTCCATGTGGCAAGCAGGCATTCGCTATCTACACAGAGCAATTGGACGGAGCTGATGAAGCTGCGCTGGCGTTCGGTAGTGTCCTCCTTCGATTGCTGCGCGGAGCTGATGAGGTAGCTTGCGCTACAGTAATCACCCACCTATAAGAAAACCGTAAATTCCAGGTCAGTCAGCTTTTCTCATCAACTTGGGTATCCCCACCCGCCGCCGTCCCTATGGAATATGTTAAGAATAGTGACCGCGGTCTTTTAAGCCAGCCAGCACATTCCATAGCCATCCACGTGCCATCCGTACATAGCCAGCCACATTTCTTAAATTTTTCAAAACCTAGAAAATGGACCCCGAGAGTCGTGCACAGTTGAAAGAATTAAAGCAGGACTTATTAGCCGATGATATTATATCGGAATCACACTATTTAGCATCATATTGCACTGTGCCTTGATTTTTGCAGAGTTTTATTAAAAAATCTGATACAAATAGCATTTGCCTACACCATTCTGGTAAAATTTCCAGCCTAGATTTCTTAATATATATGAAATGTATGAAATGCCCCTCAAGATAGGCAGCCAGCACCATATTTCTTATTTCAGGGTGATTCCATAACAAAAAAAGTCCAGCCAGCTTTTCTCATCAACTTGGGTACCCCCCTCTGAAAGGTCAGTCAAGTCTTTAGCATAGGAGTTCCCTTATTACTGAGTGATTACTGTATTGCTTCTTGCAACGTACCGCTTTCATCCCCGGCCATAGGTAAGTGGCGTGTAGAGGTACGCGGTTTCCAGGTGGGCGATGGATAATGACCTTGGTTTCGAGACGGCTTACCGGTAGGAGAAGGGTACGTTTTCCTGCCCCGTTGCCCCGGCTGTTCATGGTAAGGTCCTCAACAGTGGGGTGGGCGGTCACCATAACCAGGCGGCACGTTGTGATGATATGAAGTGCAATATGATAACCAGCAGGAGGCCAACCGTGAGTGACATGGTGATGGAGGGTGAGCGGCATGGGACCCGATGATAAAAGAAAACCGCACTTCAAAAAACCACAAGCATCCCACTGGCGACAATATGTCCCCAGCAAGCCCCCGGGTGATATGAAGTGCACCCTTAAAAAGGAACGCTTGCAAACAGGGTAGATATCTTCCGCGGAGGTGACTCGGCCCGCATTGGGAATTTACTTCGGCCACATTTCGGCCCGTCTCGGCCCGAACCCAAAATTGCCCGCCGCAGGTGCAAAATTTTAATTTTAAGTATGACAATTTGTCAAAAATCGAGCGTACCTAAACGACCATCTTCCTCAATGACTCTGTCATCCGCAACTCTTTTCCTCACTCGCCGGCCCGGGCCTTCCGTGATGACGTCCCGGCGAATCCCAGGAAGATATCTTCCCTGCTTGCAAACCGCGGCCACGTTGCGCGACCGGCCCGTTGGCGATCAGCGCACGAGCTACAGTTGGTTTAGCACAAATGCACCTGTCGTGGAATTGCACCGATGCCGGCGTTTACCTTAGCGTAGGGTGCGACAAACGCCGCGCCCCGTGCGCCACCGGGAGCCTGAACAACGCCCGCTTCAGTTTATTCACACTTAAAATAAACCAACATTATGTTCCCAGAATCTGCACGTACCGCGTTATTACCAGTTCGCGGTTGCTTTCCAGCATTCACCAAGTCTGCGCGCACGTCCTCCATCTGATATGAACACCACCTTCACCCTTGGCTTTGCAGTCTATAAATTAAGCAGACACCTACCAACCATTGTGTGGATGAAAATAAAACAGCAACTGTGCTTCTTCTAGTTCTCGGCGGAACGCATCAGGAAGATCAAGTAGTAAGCCTCCACGGTGCCGTACTCAAAAGCGTCGGCCGCGGGTTTTCCTGGACGTGCGCCACAGTCGATATGTCATCAACAGTGCAAACTGCGAAACATTGCATCCCGTGCTTACCATGCCCGATTCGAATGGGGTTTTCTCAGTATCCGACAACACGATGATCTCCCCCACACCTTCCACATGGAGGGAGTCCGCACCTCCGGGCTGACACCCCACAAACCCCATGACAGTAACCGGAGGGAAATCGCCGATTTCTACAGTGTTTGCCAGAATGAAGAAGTAAATCTGGGGTCTCGATCTGAGATGATGTTCCTCGGAAGACCATGGAGCTTGAAGATATGCTGCATATATATTGAAGCAGTATGCTGAGCAGTCCAGGTCATGTTGAAGGGAATGAGATGACAGGGATGAGAGAATTGGCACATTACCACAAATATACTGTCGTGCCCGTTAGTAGTGGTGATAGGCAGGTCAGTAATCCAGTCAAGAGATACATCAAGCCCTTTTGTCTTAGGCACACAATATCGTATATGTGACTGACCGTAAGGTTTGTGTCTCCTCGTTTTCTGGCGTTGACACACGGGGCACTCCCGAATGTACTGAATTGCTGCCTTCGTCATTCCTGGCCAGTAATATCGGCTACGCAATAAATAAAGCATGCGATTTTTGCCTACATGACCAGAAATAGTGGCTGAGTGGCACTCATGAAGTAGAATGTGGCGAAGCTGTGTGATCTCACCGTCATCTGTAGGAACTTTGGCACTAGGTGGAATGTAAAGCTGTCTGCCAAAAATGGTCTTGCGATAGATCAATCCCTGAATGAGCTCGAAATTGCTGACTGACTGTGATGATGTCGATGATGCCAGCTTAGATAATATAGTCTGTGCAAATGTGTCGCGATCATACTGAGATATAATAATGTCGTGGAGCTGATGACCTGATGATGCAGATATAAGAGCAATAAATGTAGGATCTGTAGATGTAATGTCTGTTGAATGTGCCTCGCCGCCGTCTGTATGTTGCAGACTATCAATGACTTCAAAGAGAGTAGAAATACGTGTAAGTGCATCTGTAACCTTATTCTTCTCGCCTAAAACGTGCTCTATCCGAAAGTTGTACTCGGAGAGCTCATCCAACCACCTCGCCTGTTTGGGGCTTAGTGTGGATTTGGACAGGAAATAAACCAGTGGCTGATGATCTGAGCGAACAATAGTCTCTGGAGCTCCCAGCAAGATGTGGCGAAAGAACCGGAAGCCTTCCACAATGGCAAATAGCTCGATCTCAGGAATATGCCAGCGTCTCTGTGTATCAGAAAGAGTGACGCTGTGATAGCCACATGGCTTCATACCTTTTCCTTGATCCTGCAATGCTACTTGTCCAACGTGTGTGCCTGATCCATCGACCTCCATAATAGATGGCAGTTTCTGATCTGGAAGCTGTAGTACTGGAGCATGGCAGATGGCACTTTTGAGATTATCAAATGCCTGCTGCTGCTCAGATTCCCAGACAAACTCTGCATTATCCTTAAGGAGACGATTGAGCGGCTCGGCAATCTTGGAGAACTTTGGTATAAATCTCCTAAACTGGCCGACCATGCCCAAGAATGGCCGAAGAGATGACTTGCCATCTTTAGCCATACGGCGTAGAGGCTGCTTACCAACGGTTGGACCATAGGACACTGGAGGCTGAATAGCTATGACTGCACGGATTCTGTCTTCGATGATTGAAAGGCCTGCCTCAGAGATGTGGTGTCCGATAAAATCGATGGATCTGACGAACAACTCAACCTTAGAAGGCCTGATGTAGAACTGATGATCTCTGCAGCGCTGTAAGAAGTGTCTAACATGCTTCACGTGGCTGTCAAAATCTGGACTGTACACTATGGTGTCATCCATGAAAATGACCAATAACTGATCGATCGATGAAGTCAAAGAATGCTCGATTTCCAACACGTAGAGCGGTCGCAGGAGCGTTAGTTAACCCAAAGGGCATCACTGTCCACTCGTATGAACCATATCTAGTACGTATTGCTGTCTTATGGATGTCGTCTGGATGGATGGGTATCTGATGGAAAAACTGGTTGAAATCGAATCTGCTGAACCAGCGTGCCCCCTTAAGCTGTTCAAGAAGGGTATCATGAGGTGGCAATGGATACGTGTCCTTTATGGTGATGTTATTAAGGGCTCGATAATCACAGCACATCCTCCACTTCCCCCTGGCTTAGGAGCGAAAATGATTGGGCACCCATATGGTGATGATGATGGACGAAGGATACCCAGCTCGACATATTTGATGATCTGTCGTTTGAGCTCCTCCATCATAGGCACTGGAATAGTACGAACTGGCTGTGATGGTGGCTTATGCCCAGGTTCAATGTTGATGCGATGATATCCACCTTCAAACCGTTCTGGCCTATGGCCAGCTGGAAGATCCTCCTGGAAAATATCTGAAAAGTCTTCTCTGATTAGATCACGTGCTGCTGTGACCTCTGGGTCTTCCATGGTAGTGTCTGAGTCTGCAGCTGCCATGACCAACTCACCATCGACCTCTGAGAGAAAAAAAGAGATAAGCTACGGCTTCTTCAGCCGACCCACTGGATCGTATACGTCGTAGGTGCTTCCTCATAGTGGTGGGACTGACCAATTCCATTTCAGGAAGGTCATCTGAATCTGGAGTCTGTTCAACTCTGGACAGAACTGTACGAACACTGGAACCTGATGAGTGTTTCCTGGTGATCGTCATATTCTTGGACTGGAAGTCAATGTGTGGGTTCCTTCTTTCCAACCAATCCTGTCCCAGGATGACTGTGAAGGGTTTCATGTCAATAATATAGAGATCTGCTGTATCCTTATACTTACCCAGCGTAAATGTAGCATTGGGAAGATAGGATGTACAGGGTAATTGGCTTCCTCCAGCCAATCCCACTGAGAATGTTGATGAGTCTGTTGGTGATATACCAAGCTGAGAAGCGAACTGTCTGTCGATGAATGACGATGTAGCTCCTGGATCTACCAAAATGTGAGTACTCTGTCCATATACTTTCCCGTTGTACAACAACAGCTTCTTCTCATCTTCTGTGATTTCATCTGTGCTGTCTGTGACTGCATCTGTGCGATGTGGTTTGAGGGAGTATCCATCTGCTGGAACTGAAGTGTCAGACTGGATAGGACTTCTTCTGAGATACTGTACTCTCAACCCGGCCACTTGCTTCAGTGGCATTTTCAGGCTGATCTATCTGGGAATCCTAATCACTGGTACCTGCCCGGTACCCGGAGAGTTTCCCTGAGGAGTCGGAGCTGATGCTGGAGCTGCGACTGCTGCATTGATGCTCTGCTGGTTCTGGAGCTCATTAACCAGGGTGTTGACTGTTTTTACAAGTTTGTTAGACTCACTTTTACCACCCTGATTATTCTGCTGCTGTTGTCCTCTGTTCTGATTGTACTGACGTCCAGGATTGGGAGCTGGAGGATTGCCTTGTATGGCTTTCCCATCTACTGTGCTGGTGGCGAAGCAATCCTTTTTTATGTGATTAGTACGACCACAACGCTGACAAGGCTGGGGAGGAGATACTGCTGATCCTTTTCCTTTTCCTTTCCCCTTGCCTTTTCCTTTGCCTTTTCCTTTATTCCTCTGGAAATTCTGGTTGGCATTCTGATTCTGGTTGCCTCGATTCTGGTTGGCTCGGTCATATGGCTTATTGCCACGACCTTTGTCCTTATCCTTCCTGGATGGACCTCCTGGCTGCTCCTTTTGACTTCTATAGTGAGGGGTCTCTGCCTGCTTCGAATGAACTACATAATTCAAATCGAGCAGAACCTGTGTGGTTTGTGCCCACGACAGGTTATTCCTTTCATCCTCTGTCAGAAATCTGAGATGAAACTGTTTCCGGAGGTCTGACTCCATGTTACTGACGAATCTATCCTTGATCAAGACATCATCCAAATCAACTGATGCTAGAGAAGCCAGTGATGTGAATGTGTGTAAGTAATCTGCAAAAGTCTGGTTACCCTTGTCAGGGTTATGACCGATGACATATGTGTCATACATGTCATACGTGTCATACATGTCATACCATGTCATGTCATGTCATGTCGTGTCATGTCATATATTACAATGACAGACAGTCGTCAGTACGGTCGACTGTGACATGAACAGTCATACTATCTGTCATCCACTCACCTTGAGTGACACCTGTCATCGAGAGGCCAGGTATTGGCATCGAGATGGCAAAGCAAGATTAGTCTTGAAGAACCGAAGTGTTCTGAGAAGACTCATCTTCGCTTCAAGCATGAATTGAACAAGCATGCGGGTATCACATGGCTTATTCGATCAGCCGATACTGATTATTCACCCAATGCCTCGGGTTCACAACCCAATTGTGGTAGCACCTGAGAGGTGCGGGGCATTGGCGTAAATGAGGTAGCATTGAGCTACAGCAGCACTTTTGGAGAAGCGACTGCACTCATATCCACACATACGCTGCGCGAGCTGTTATCGTTCAATAATAGCCGTGCTATCATATCGCTTACTTAGCGATCCCTAAGATTGGTATTCTCATCGTCAAGGCGACGAACGAGGACACATCAAGTGTGAGTGCAGCAAATAGAGATATACTGTATTTTGTGTGTGCAACAGGTTGGCGGATCGCATATACATACAAGCGCCGCAGTCGCACATACACGACATATATCGCATAATATCAACCGCTGCGGAATAAACAGCGAAATGAGTGTGCGAGGAGATATCGTCGCAAACGCATTTGCTCGCATATACGCCGTCAGAGGATAACAGCGCGACAAGGTGTGCATACAGCATACAGATCGCACATATGCGCTGCTATCATTCGCAAAATTGTACGATATGTGACAAACTGACGCGCAGATGAACAAATCGTCATCAGTATATATTCCGTACGCGAAATGGCATTCGTATCATATGCCGTACATACCTGCGACAGAGATATGTTCACCATTCGCAGCGCGCACAACAGCGACTTTGATAAACTGCTATTCGCACTAATTTTCAGTGCAGTGTACGCATCAAAATCTCGTCATTTCAAATGGTTGCAAAAATCACTCGTCTACGCGCGCATGATGATTTTGCTTGACAGGATATACATACACCTGCTAGATTCATCATGAACAGATGACGCGCGATGATGGTATACATATATGCAGCATGCTACTTAAATATCTGTGATGCTTGCACATAAGAGATGATGATCATTCACTGGCAGATTTACATACAAGTTTGCAGTCATGTGTGTGTAAACTACATGCTGTGTGTGTAACTATACCACGCACACACACACACACACACATAGTATGACATCAGATGAAGTGAATGCTGTGCAATCATATATGTGTGTACAGCAAATATCATAGTGTGTGCAGCAAATACCACATGTGTGTGCAATCATATGTGTGTGCAGCACTTATCACACACACACATACTTGCAGTATATACTATTCATTCAGTATATACCAAGTGCATGCAGCAAGATGTACCATGCATCATTATATTATGCAACTATACCATGCAGTATGATTCCACTGTATTATACATTGACATATGCATACATATATGCAGCCAACTTGATCACGATGGCTACTATCCCGAGATCCTTGTGGGAGGACCTAGAACGCTCTAGATCCTCCCACAAGGATCACTTTTTCAATAATTTATTTAGGCGCCCCACGAGCTTTCTACAAGTCAACACCAAGAAATACTTTCCACATGAGACCTATATTAAGTAGTATGGTGCGTGGTTTGACGAGAATCCATCACATATACTCCTAGCTAATGCATTTATAGCATGCCCCAACCAAATTTTGAATTGCTACGTTTTTAAAAGCTTCAAAACCGGGGTGCATCTTCCACAATTTTTTGCCAATCGCATATCGATCCGTTGCCACCATAGACATGGTATATCTCAAGGTATGCATGTATATTAATCATGTTTGGGTCAAAATACGACTTGGATAGTGTATATTGGACACATCACACGAACGCGGTCACATGGGTAAGATATACACATTCCTTAAGTATGGGAGTAATTTCGCATTTTGGGCGTAAATCTTGGTCCACTTTAAGCTTTGAGGCTAGATCTTTGCCTTGGTGAGCACTTCAGTACTTTAATATGACTTCAAAGTCTCCTTGGGATTTTTTGGGGATTTTTTGAACGGTTAGAACTACCGCTAGAGGTTCTAGAATGCGATTTTCAGACCCTAATTATGATGGAAATATTGAATTTTGACGGTACTACACCATGTCATGCGCATATGCGGCGATTAATCCGGCTAGTATGATATTTAAGGGCTTACAAAATTAGTTTTGGTCATACCCTCGAGGGTTAACAACATACGCACCAACCCGAGCTCGTGCAGCAAGGCCTAGAGTTGTCGGTACCCTAGATCCTTGTGGTAGGATCTAGCATTTTAATTAAAATTCTGTGAAAGCACCCACCCAAACCACAATAAGATTAAAGGTTAAACCATCGACATTTCAAGCAAAACAGTGTGATAGATAATTCAAACGGGTCATAAATATTGCCCCAAAGCATATGCCGGGCCACTATATACGATTTACAAGGTCGCCATGCCCATTTGCGCTAGATCCTTGTGGGAGGATCTGGATTAAGGAAAGTAGTCAACGATAGCAGTTGGCATGTATAGTCATGTAGAACAATGCATCAGATGTTGCAATAGATATCACATAGCATACCTGCTGTGCATGATAAACTATAAACGAACCCACTTGGAAGAAGGTGCCAATCGTGATCTTAAGACAGTAATTAGCTCAATATACCCTGACGTAGGATTTGGGATGGGTATATTGTTCTACTGTTGATCAATGAAAGGAATGCTCACCAGACCCATGTGTGAAATAAACCAAGCAACTCATCATTCACAGATGAGATATGCAGGATTACATTACTAACCGAGTTGATATATATCATGTTAGCTACATGCTGTTATTGGTATACAGATCATCTTATGTGATAGATCAATTGGTACAGTGTATTAAATCAGTAAATACCTATACACACACACACACATAGTGTACTCAATCAGGAAGTACGCTATGTAGTGACATATGTATTGTTACAATCACTGACATCATTGTGTATAATGAAATTACACTGACTCCTAAGTGTAATAATCAAGTATCATATCAATACATTATACATAGATACCATCCAACAAACACATGTGCGTGTTGGATGTCAAGTGATGGCGATAGATATGGGACAGGATCATACAACCTGCTGAAGGGCTGGATGGAGATATCTCCAGACCCGAAGGCAGTATACAGTGCTCAAATAACAGCTGGTCACTGTTGAGCACTGTCCATTCGTCCCACACACTATTGCTGGAGCAACAACAACTTCTACATTGCATTTTGACAATTGATACAGTATTGATCAGTTCAATTGCATGTAACTCTCTCAGATCAGTAATTATATTGACATCTGATAGAGGTTGTTATGGACAACACACACACACACACACACACACACACACATATGTGTGTGTGACACTGCTTTGATTTATTTATCAAGCTTTGTCCAGATCTACTTGGAATCTGAAGATATCATTTGATACTCTTTCAGTAAGTAGATGATAGGTTACTGACAAATTGTCACTTAAGTGACAACACTTAAAGTTGATACACCTAAAATGCATCATTGGGTTTTGGTCCACTGTCCATGAGGTTTCAATCAGCAAAACCCATGTATGTGTGTAATCACACATGTTGACCATCACATATCTTCACTAAAAAGCCATGAAAAACATCATGTGCAAAAGTGAGATAAGTTACATGAGTTCTGCAAGTTGCACATCACACACACACCGCTATATATATACCGCAAGTATATATATAAGTGGCCAGAAATGGTGAAAATGGGTAAAATCCCATTGCGGGAGATTTCAAAATTGAAATTCGGACTCCATTTTTTCACGGATTATCATTCTATACCTATTAAGGTACCTGAAAAACATTATGTGCACAGTCATATCTCACGTAACACCCTAAATATCTTGTGTGTAACACCTACGGGGGTGTACATAGTTGCTGTAACTAAATACGTGAAAAACTCACACGTATGATTTCAAAATGAAAATTTGGGTTTCATTTTTTTCGCTACTCTATTTATTCAGCTATTGATAAATATGCTCAAAATAGTACAGCACTTGTAACACCCTGTAACACCCTGAAAATATCGTGTACAGTTACAGGGGTGTAACATACCTCCTAAATACCACGTGATATACAGTGATATATTAAATGCAGTTTTGCTTCAATTTCTTCCAAAAAAATGTTCATACTGCTTTAATTCGACATAATTTTGTGTTACTGATATCAAGTAACACCCTAATGTCACTGTGGTAATAAGGGTCAATGTAACACTATACACCCTGAAATGCCGCTAAATAATAGCAAAACACTCTGTGTTTGGCATTTATGTCATGCTGAAATCAGCACAGTTATGACAATATATCGGGCAACAACCCAAAAACTGTCGGGCAACAACCCAAAAACTGTAGGGCGACAACCCAAGGACTGTAGGGCAGCAACCCTTAAACTGTATAAGCTGATTCCTATAAGGACTGCATGCTACATTATGAGGTATTAAGGCACTTGACAACTGCCTGTGTGTTCACACTTCCTTGAGGGGGGAAGAAGGTGGAACCATATATACATACTTTACCTCATTATAACAATGTACAAAAATAATACATGTACAAAATATATATATATATCACACACACACACACACACAGCCAGTTGAAGGTTTTTTGTTGGTGTTGTGTTTTGTCTTATAGATGGCAGAAGTAGCAGAAATGCCAGCTATTAATGCAGATCCATCCACCTGATTCTTTGATATCTTAGGCTCATACGATGCCTTCAGTCGGTTTAAGATACCCAAATGGCTTACTGGTTACGCTGATACCCAGACCAGATTCGATGAGATAGGGTACTTCGACAACATCAGTCGTATGAAACCCGACATGAGTAGATACAGAGACCCTGAAACAGAACCACAGGAACCAGACGAAGAGTATACAGAGGATCATGCTCCGCCAGTATTCACAGACCCTGATGCTGGTCATTTACCTCATTTAGCACCAGCTCCATCCGCATTAGTTCCAAAGGTGAAAATGGCTCCACCTAAGGAATATAAGGCTGGACAGGATGCTGAGATTTGGTTGGATACAGTGGATAGATACTTTCAGTTTACCTATCCAGGTGTGCCAGACAAGGATCTTATTACAGTCTTCCTGACACTCATTCAGAACAATGACAGACATTATTTTCAGGTCGTGGCCAAAAAGCCAGATGCCACGTATGAAAGTATCGGAAGGACATTCCTCAGTCAGTTTGGTAATCCAAACAAAAGATCAGTAGCCAAAAAGCATCGTATGGCACTGAATCAGGGAAACCAGACCTTTGCAGATTATCTCCGCACGTTCACATCACTGGCTGCCTTAGCATCAGTTGATCTGGATGATGCTTTGATAAAGGACAGATTCATCAGTAATATGGAATCAGATCTTCGCAAACAGTTTCACCTCAGATTTCTAACAGAGGACGAAAGGACTAATCTGTCGTGGGCACAAACCACACAGATCCTGCTCGATTTGAATTATGTAGTTCATTCGAAGCAGTCAGAGACCCTTCACTATAGGGGGCAGAAAGAACAGTCAGGAGGCCCAGTCAGAAAAGACAAGGACAAAGGCCGTGGCAAAAAGCCATATGACAGATCCAATCGGAATTGGAACCAGAATCAGAATGGCAATCAAAATCAAAATGCCAATCAGAATTCCCAAAGGAATAAAGGGAAAGGAGGAAACGGCAAAGGCAAAGGAAAAGGGAAAGGATCAGCATCAAATCCTCCTCAGCCTTGCCAACGTTGTGGTCGTACCAATCACGTCACAAAGGATTGTTTCTCCACCAAGACACCAGAAGGAAAAGCTATAAAAGGCAATCCTCCAGCTCAGAATCCATACAGAGGACAGCAGCAACAGAATAATCAGGGTGCTAAGAACGAGTCTAACAAACTTGTGAAAACAATCAACACCCTGGTTAAGGAGCTACAGAATCAGCAGAGCATCAATGCAGCAGTTGCAGCTCCAGCTCCAGCTCCAGCTTCAGCTCCAGCTCCTCAGGGAAACTCTCAGGGTACTGCACAGGTGCCAGTGTTGAGAGCACCCCGAGGGTAAATCAGCCTGAAGATGCCACTGAAGCAAGTGGCCGGGTTGAGAGTATCTCAGAAGAAGTCCTTTCCAGTTTGACATTACAGTTTCAGCAGATGGATACTCCCTCAGAGCACATCGCACAGATGCAGTCTCAGACAGCACAGCTGAAATCACAGAAGAAGCTGTTGTTGTACAAAGGGAAAGTATATGGACAGAGTACTCACATTTTGGTAGATCCAGGAGCTACATCGTCTTTTATCGACAGACAGTTCGCTTCTCAGCTTGGTATTGCACCAACAGACTCATCATCATTCTCAGTGGGATTGGCTGGAGGAAGCCAATTACCCTGTACATCCTATCTTCCCAATGCTACATTCACGCTGGGTAAGTATGAGGATACAGAAGATACTCTCATCGCAGAGGTTCCATCTACATATGCACAAGTATTGCAGAAGTGGAAGGAGATGTTCAAGGGATACAACGAAGTGGACGTTTGCCCCGAGTGCTCCGAATTCTTTCAGGATGAGCACGCCAACTGCGACAAGTGTCCGAAATGCCTGGAACCGAGATACGAGGACGGAAAGACGGTGAACGGGGTATACATTCCAGGTCGAGCTCGCTGTATTTTTCGATGGTGGCCGCTCGAAACGCTGTTCGCCGTATTCTTCCTGACGCCGGAGTTAGCCATGCTAGCGCGTACGTGGTGGAAAGAAGGCATGTTGGACAAAGACCCCCGAGCGGAGGTACATGGTATACTCGGTGAGTTTACATTACTCCGAAATTTCAATCCATGACTGTGTACACCGCATGGACGTAAGGGCTGTACGTCGTCCGTAGGTACGATTGGCATCGTCCGCCCATGTGGACAAAGCAAGTGCGGAATTCGCATGTCGTATTTCCCACTGCTCGTGCAAGCTCGTCCATGTAGGTGAACACCATATGGATGGTATGCACGTACGCCGTCCGTACGCACGGACAATGTTACCCACCCATGTGAACAGTTTAATTGCGGAAATCTTAGGTCTCATTTCCCAGAGCTCGTGCAAACCTGCCCATGACTGTGAACACCGCATGGACAATTCGTTCGTTCGTTCGTTGTCCGTACGTGTGTACGTAGTTATCCACCCGTGTGGACAGTGAGTGTAAGGAATTCTTATGTATCGTTTCCCAATGCTCGTGCAGACTCGCCAGGATTTCTCAACTTCGTTCGCAACAAGTGGGGCATATTTAAAGACCCGAGGAACATTGCCATTATGGCGTGTGCAGATGGCGTCCAATCCTTCAACGACGGCATTCGCACGGCGACTCCGCTGTGTTTTACGATTGTCAACTTCCCGGGAGAAATTCGCTGCAAATGAGAATACGTGATGACTTGGGGAATCTGGGATGGAAAACCGAAAGTCAGCAGCAAGTTCTACGACATGCTCACCTTGGAGGTTAACAGACTGACTAACGGCGTGCGCATGTTCGATGTGATTACCAACACGGTTTTCACGTTCAAGCTCGTGCTGTACAAAATGCTCGAAGACTACGTTGGCTTGAGCGACGCGGCGAGACGATTCGGAGCTAATTCGTACTTAGCTTGCCTGAAATGCTGGATCCGGGGTACCGAGAAATCTACATCTGGTCTAACGAAAATCATATATTCATCACTACACCAAGGACTGCAACCAGGTAAACGCATGACCCCGTCGCTTGTCCCCTTTCCTTCTTCGGCCGTACGTACGGAGTGGATGTGTGCCCACCGTGTGGACACCCCACGGACAGCTCGTGGATTTTAGCTTAAATCATGTGTTTAAGAACACCCTGTCCGGGCTTGTGGATACCGGCGTCCGCACGCGTGGACGCCGGAGTCCGATGTGTTCCGTACGCGTGATTCGCCGTCTAAGCGTGTCGTGTTGATTTTCGCCGTGAACCAATCCCTCTTCGCACCAACAGCGAAACCCAACAGCTCCACGCCAAGATGATCAGAGAGGGACGAGTGCCTAAACAAATCGTCGAGGAATTCATGAAGCAGAGCGGGGTTAAGGAACCATGCCCGATGTCAATCATTCCTGATTTTAACGTTGTACGGGACTACCCTCTCGACCTGATGCACATCTTGTACAACCTGATTCACGGCGTCCACTACTGCGTGATTTTTGGTGATGGTTGGGGACCGAACACACGCAACTATGCGCGGAAGATGAAGGTCCATCGATCGTGGGTTATCGCACCCCCACCCAGAAATGTAAACGATCGAAGATCTGCTGCGAAGCGACTGGCAGGTAAGCTTGTAGGTCGTTTGCGAGTTTCTGCTGTTCCATACGGGTGAACACCGTGTTGCCGCCGGACGGACGGCGCATGTAACCGTACGGACGACGTATGGACCATCCACTGTATGCCTAACAATGTAAAGTCTTTGCAGACAAACCATCACCGTGGGGACTGTCACCGATCGCAAAGACCGGTGCAATCAAGTGGGTACGAGGTCTGAAGCTCGCGACAAATATGGGACCTCTAGCTAAGAAACTTCTGCAGGAAAAGTACAAGAACCCGAAAAAGGTGCGGAAGATGAAGGCCGCGGAGCTGGTGGTATCCCTCACTTCTGGGATACTGGGCGTTATTGCATCCTGGCAAAATGCTGACGGGCAAGTTCTCCGACCACAATACGCGAGGTTCGTCGGTGAATTTTCGGTGGTGGTTCGAGAATTGACCGCCCCCTCAATTCATCCAGAGGTACGTTAAGCCTAATAAACCCGTGTGCTTCCGTGTGGATATTCTCGGACACCGTACGGACGCCGCACGGACGGCGTATGAAGCCGTTGTCCATCCGGGTGTTCCTCCACCATTCACACCTGGCATGTCCCGGTTCGAGATTAAGGTTGCCTCTCATTTTGCCTTTCAGGAAATGAACAAGCTGCAGAGCCGAGTCATGCAGTTGAGAGATGAGATGGAGCGGAACAACTCCCCTGAGGCGTTGGTGATTATGTCGCATCTTCTCGTGCACATTGTCGACCAGCTGAAGGACAACGGCCCTGCACGGGAAATCTGGATGTATGTCTTCGAAGACTATTTCGGGTTGTTGAAGCTGTCCATCAAGACCCGCTCACAACCCGTCGCCAACATGATGAAAGGACTGGAGTTGCGGCGAACGGTTTCCATGGTTGCTGGCATCAAGCGAATGCATCGAAGTGGTCTAGCTCCCCATTATCGACCTCCTGCAAAGCAGAACATCTTTACAGCGAAATCAAGCACTGTGCGGCCAACCGCTGGTGAGCACATCCCTAAGCATCATGTGTGCCATGCATGTTAGTCTTTCCATGCGTGTGGATGCTTTGTAAGTACGTGTGCACGAAGTCGTTCACACGTGTGGCCAGCGATCCATACGCACGGACGGTACTTTACTATTGTCCGTTTGGTCATTACCACCTGTCCAAGCGCGTGGACGAAGAGCCCACCGTGCGGACGACGCCGTCCACACGTGTGGAATACCTGTCCGTACGTACGGATGGGTTTTCACTATTGTCCTTTTTTTCTCTCTCTTCAGTCTTCTTGTGAGACAACTAATTCACTTGCGCGGCGTCAATCGCAACAGATGACAGAGAAAAGATTCAAGTCTACCTTCGTACTGAGTTCCCCGAGTACGACACTCTGTGCAAAAAGTTCGACGACACACTCGACTCATTCAACAGGTACCAACTTATGTGCATGTCTGTAAATTGTGCGAACGCCATGTGGACGGCGTACGGACGGCGTACGGTCACCGTATGACAACGTACGGAACATTGAGTCCACCCGTGTGTACTTGCGAATGCAGGAACGTTGGACAACGGAATCGTCGCAACCGACGGGCGGGTCGTCGAAGGCCGATGACGAATGACGTGGTTCCGGTGTTTCTACAACCAGACACGTGGAGAAGGTGCCCAAGAACTTTGCAGATTCAGCCTTTCACCGAGGAGGAGCAGACCTTCGCCTTAGCCGGGATCGCCCCGTGGACGGAGTATCCTAGCATCAAGATTGGGCGTGAAGATTTTCGAGTGCACGACAGCGACATTGGTTTGAAGAGTTGTCAACGGTATTTCAAGAGCATCTTTCGAAGTCCGGGAGTGCCAACTCCAGCTCAACTTCTTACAGGCGAGATACCGGACGATGACGTTGAAGATAGGTATGGGGAAATCATGAAGATCGTCAAGCTTGATCTTCCCGGTCACGAGATCTTTCTGTTGAAGGCCCGTTGGTACCCAAAGGCGGCTGCGCTTGCGGACGACATCAGCAAGAACATTTACCTGCGCAAAGACATGCCATGGGACGTGTCTCAGCCATTCGTTCGCGCAAACAGCATTGAGAATCAAGTGGTAATTCAGGATGTTCCTTTCATGCCGGCTTGGCTTGCCCGGTACAAAGGAAATGTTGTCCCTTTGGCCATTCGACGACAAACTGATTGCTTGCAAGTTGTGTTGGATCGCAAGGCGGATTTCTTCCGTGAAATCGGTGATAACAGTAGTAGCGAGGATGACCGTAGTAGTAGTTCATCTGATTCAGATGATTGCGGATGATACACGATGTATTATATATGTAAATAAACCGTATGTGCGCGGACACCTGTATTCACACGCACGATTCCGCTAATCCATGCGGGTAAACCCTTATCCACACGCGCGGATGTATGTGTCCACACGCGTGTTTCAACAAACTCCAATTTTGACGTCCATACGTATGGATTGGCGAATTCCGATCGTCCATACGTCTGTCCACACGTCGTCCGTACGCATGGGTTCGTTCGTTGACACGCCCCCATGGTGCCCATATATGGCTGATGAAGGGGCAAGCAACGCTCGGGCACACCCAGGCCCGGGTGCAATGGCTGTCCACACGTGCGGACAAGCGCAAACGAGTGGCACGGCACGGGCCTCACACTGTCCATACGCCCGTCCACACGTCGTCCGTACGCGTCGGTACGACCCAGGGACACGCCCACATGGTGTCCATGTGGCTGATGAAGGGGCAAAGCAACGCTCGGGTACACCCAGGCCCGGGTGCAATGGCTGTCCACACGTGCGGACAAGCGCAAACGAGTGGCACGGCACGGGCCTCACACTGTCCATACGCCCGTCCACACGTCGTCCGTACGCGTCGGTACGACCCAGGGACACGCCCCCATGGTGTCCATGTGGCTGATGAAGGGGAAGGAAATGCTTGGGTACACCCAGGCCCGGGTGCAATGGCTGTCCACACGTGCGGACAAGCGCAAACGAGTGGCACGGCACGGGCCTCACACTGTCCATACGCCCGTCCACACGTCGTCCGTACGCGTCGGTACGACCCAGGGACACGCCCCCATGGTGTCCATGTGGCTGATGAAGGGGCAAGGAAATGCTCGGGTACACCCAGGCCCGGGTGCAATGGGTGTCCACACGTGCGGACAAGCGCAAACGAGTGGCACGGCACGGGCCTCACACTGTCCATACGCCCGTCCACACGTCGTCCGTACGCATCGGTACGTCCAGGGACACGTCCACATGGTGTCCACATGGCTGAGGAGGGGGCAAGCAGTGCTCGGGTACACCCAGACCCGGGTGCAATGGCTGTCCACACGTGCGGACAAGCGCAAAAGAGTGGCACGGCACGGGCCTCACACTGTCCATACGCCCGTCCACACGTCGTCCGTACGCGTCGGTACGGTCCAGTGACACGTCCCCATGGTGTCCATATGGCCGAGGAGGGGTAGAAGCGGCATTTCTCGCAGTCCGCACGTGTGGACAACAATTTCCAGTGGTTCATGCGTATGGACGGCACCTATCCATACGGTCGGGCAGTGTACGGAGCGTCCACACGCGTAATAAAATCAGGTAAACTAGCATACGTCGTCCACACGGAGGCGCACGTATGGACGCCGTATGGATTTATCGTATGGACACCATATGAACATCACTTTTACAAATTAGACAATTTCACACGTGTGGATTTAGCGAAAAAAGCGTCCATAGGGTGTCCGTACGCCGTCCACGCGTCGGACGGACGGTTTTCCACGCGTGCGGACAGGTCAATAATTTGTAGGGGGGTAAGTATAAGGATACAGAAGATTTCTACATCATTGACATGAAACCCTTCACAGTCATCCTGGGACAGGATTGGTTGGAAAGAAGGAACCCACACATAGACTTCCAGTCCAAGAATATGACGATCACCAGGAAACACTCATCAGGTTCCAGTGTTCGTACAGTTCTATCCAGAGTTGAACAGACTCCAGATTCAGATGACCTTCCTGAAATGGAATTGGTCAGTGCCACCACTATGAGAAAGCACCTACGACGTATACGATCCAGTGGGTCGGCTGAAGAAGCCGTAGCTTATCTCTTTTTTCTCTCAGAGGTCGATGGTGAACTGGTCATGACAGCAACAGACTCAGACACCACTATGGAAGACCCAAAGGTCACAGCAGCACGTGATCTAGTCAGAGAAGAGTTTTCAGATATTTTCCAGGAGGATCTTCCAGCTGGCCACAGGCCAGAACGGTTTGAAGGTGGATATCATCGCATCAACATTGAACCTGGGCATAAGCCACCATCACAACCAGTTCGTACCATTCCAGTGCCTATGATGGAGGAGCTCAAACGACAGATCATCAAATATGTCGAACTGGGTATCCTTCGTCCGTCATCATCACCATATTGCCTATTCTCCCGCGGGTGGGTTAACCCACCGTAAGAGGGGTTTACGGTGGGTTACCCAACCCTAAGCATTCCACATTTCCCGCGTACTCCGCGCGATAACAGGTGGTTAACCCCGTGAAAAATAAAAACTAGACGCCCATACGGAGCTGGCAAAATCACCAACAACCCAAGCAGGGATTTGGAAACTCACAAAACTCATGCCGCCGTCAACTTAAACCAAAAATCCAGAAAAAATATGTTGGTCGTTTGCTTACCCTACAAATTTAGGAATCGTAGGTAGGGCCATGTTTGCCTTGTATCTACCTTGTGTCTGGATGGCTTCAGACACAAGGTAGGTAGGGCCATGTTTAGTCAGTTTTTCCGCGGCGCAACACTACCCAAGTAGGGCCATGTTTGGTCGTGGTTTTTGGCCTTACTTACCCCTTACTTACCTTGTACCTACCCAATGTCTAACGCACCATACGTACGCACGTGAATGCATGAATCACTTAGACATTGGGTAGATACAAGGTAAGTATGGCCATGTTTATACATAAACAAGGTAAGTAGGGCCCTACCTATCATGTATCTGTACTCAAGTACAAGGTAAGTATGGCCATGTTTATACATAAACAAGGGTAAGTAGGGCCCTACCTATCATGTATCTATATCCAAGTACAAGGTAAGTATGGCCATGTTTATACATAAACAAGGGTAAGTTTGGCCTTACCTATCATGTGTTTATTCTCAAGTAATGATCAAACATGGCCATGTTTATACATAAACAAGGGTAAGTATGGCCTTACCTATCATGTGTTTATTCTCAAGTACTGATCAAACATGGCCATGTATATATCTACCGCATATCGAATACGATGTAAACATGGCCATATCTACCTAGATATTTGGTCTTTCAACGAATAACAAACACATATTAATGATATGCTTTAACACACACATATTGGATATGCTATGTATGCGTTGCATACTAAGTTTCAATATGTTGCATGCACAACATATTGAAACTTAGTATGCATACCGCAAGTTGGGATGCACTATACTTCCTAGTTGATGCTTTCGTGCTTTGAAAAGTATGCATGTGATATGTGAAAATGCGACAAGGCAATAGCAATTGCTATTCGAAACTATTTTTTACTCGCTACGTAACTACATGCTCAATACGATAGGACACACGAATGCAAACAAGCATGGGTTCTAACGCACAAATGAATACATTATGCAATACAGTTAATACAAACCAATATCGCGTAAGTACTATATTTTCTAATCTACTCCCTAAATATTCACTACATTACTATTTCAAATCCTACTTGAAAACTATTTCGTAAAATACAAACAATAAGCCTATCTACAATCTACAACGCGAGTGTTGGCGTCGTTGATGAGCACGTGCCTTGCTCCTCATAAATTTTCAGCCATCCTATATCAAAGGACAAGGAACCAATCGTTAGTAAATCTGGAAAAAAAACAAGCACGCAAACGAAAACAATTCAAAGACAAGGGGTCAAAGGAGAATAGAAGTCGAAGGCGATGGAGTCGTTCGTGGGTTGAATCGCGTTTTCGCCGGTCCAACTCACGAGTCAATCTGAAAAATAGCGCCAACGAAAAAGAGGTTAGTAACGAGGGAAAAAAGGGGGAAAAAATAAGAAGAAAGTTAAGGAGAGTGAAAGTTTAGAGGGGGTGAGTTGGATTCGAACCAACCAAATCTAGTCCAAAGGACTAGCGGGAAAAATCTCCCGTTCACCCCATGTAAACGTTCAATACGCGCAGATCTAACTACATCTGCGCGTAAAAACACTACGGCACTAGTACTTGCACGCAGGAGAAAATATGAAAAAGCAAGAATGAATTCAGAAGCAACGCATGGAAACAAAAGCAAAAGCGCAAGCAGAATTTTGTATAGTGCAGACAGGCACTGCACTGTACAGATGGTCAACGAGAAGAGGAGGAATTTCGAACTCCAACGTTTAGTGACTGACAACTCGAACTGTGCGCTGTACAAGTATGGTGACATGACATGAGGTAGTTGTCAGGCACTGCCTGTCTTGACAATGCGCACGTTGGCGAACTTGTTCGCCGACGTGTCATTGTCAAGACAGGCAGTGCCTGACAAGACGTCTACGGTGCGGTGACACGCGGTCACCTCTGCCATCGGCTATCGCAATGTCGCATGTCATTGTCAACGTGCTATCAGATATCGAGCTATCGATGCCGTGTCTCTCACCCGATCGCGCGACGTTGTCTTTTGTGTCATCACTCGAGTAATGTGTAATCGCCTGGCATCTTCTGGGATAAACTGAAGACTCTCGATTTTCGAACGCCGCGATCTGAACGGTCTGAACCTGTCCGCGAACGGTCGGCGATCTGAACCTGCGCGAGTGGCGATTCCGGGTCATGGGACCCATGTTTTTTCTGTTGCGCTTTCTTTTGTGCATATTTTTTTCAAGGGTTTCCCACTTCTGGACCATTCCTGAATGGCCCATAGAATATTTGAGCAAGCCGTTTTCACCATCGTATTTTGCGAGCAAGCCCCTTTCTTTTGAGCTCAACTTGTTTTTTTCATGAAAATTTGGGCTATGTGCGCTGCGGAAGATGTCTACCTTGTGTTCGTGTGAATGCTGTTCGAACCGGGCCATGCCTGGGCATTTCTACTCAGGTACAAGGTAAACATCTTCCGCGGCGCAACACAAGGTGGTTTACCTTGTTTTACTGCCAACATTGCCCAAAAATGGCCAAGTTTGCCACGTGTTTTTGGACATTGATCAAACATGGTCCGTTTTATGTACGTCTTGGCCCAATGTTGGCAGTAAAACAAGGTAAAACATGTGCTACCAAGGCCGTGTTTCACCATCTCAGCTGTAGACACTGCTCAGATAGGGCCATGTTTACACCATACTTATGATGGTACAGGTTACGTACGTGGGCAAAATCATGGGGAGACAGACTTTCGCCCCCCCATAAAATGGGGGTGACTGTCTCTTCCTGTGTCACCCCTCGCCGTGTAGTGTCACTTGCATCTTGCCTGCCGTCAGTCCCGTCCGATAATAAAAAACCTAAGCTATTTTATTATCTCATCTTAGTCTCCGTATGTCTCTGCGAGTGCCCGACCAACCTGTGTATATATATATATGATATATATATTTCAGGTTCTCCATCAGGTTATGGTGCCCTTACACGCTTATTCTTACGTGCCTCGTTGACTCGTTGACAAGATCGCTTCACGCCCCGTGATTCTACCCGACATCTATTCGACATCTCCCGACATCCCGACATCAGCGCCGTACCGCCTTACATCAGCACCGGCCGACACAACATTAAGCCGCCTCCCGACATCTATTCGACATCTGCCACCGTTTTTTTTGCCGCACACCCGGTGTGCTCCAATTTACCGCTGGACAAACGTTATTTTATCCCCACAATGGCCTCTACCCGACGTGAATGGCTTGGTTCAGCTCTGCGTGCTGCCCGCACGCAACAGGCCGCCGCCCCGTCACAATCGCCCTCGAGTTCGCAGAGTACCCCTGTTTCATCCCGTGGACGCCGTAGAATTGTAGGGACATCTTCAGTACGTTCTATTCCGACATCTTCGCCTTCAACACTCTGGCCAGCAGCACCTCTGCTGCCGGAGAATTGGCTTACCGCACGATTTTTTTGACCTCACCGCCGTGTTCCTCGTCAAAATCTACCCCAATTTGACTTTTTCATCGTTCGATTTGGTTATTTTTAGCGAAAGTTACGTTTTCGTTTGGGAACCCTAGGTTTTGGGCTCCAGATTTTCCAGCTTGCAGCTGCCATGGCTTCGTATCATCAGCGTTCGCGCATTTCTGCAGTTGCCTCCGCGCTGCAGGTGGTTCGGCTACGTGGACTTACCCCTGGCTACGATCTGGTGGTGTCTGGTGGTGCTTATGCACCAGACACCAAAGTCAAGTCCATCACCCTCATCGTCAACATGAGCTTTGACCACTACGAGCTCACCCCGCAGCATCCTCCACTCTTCCCTCCACCCTGCGTGCCCCTTGGCCACTGCGTGGTGGTGTTTGGTGGTGTTGCAGCCCTCATCCCGCCGCTTCTCCTCTCTGCTTTCGCGCTTGCGTGAGTGGAGCCGCACCGCATTTTCCACCTTCGCCCCTCTCTCAGAGTGCCAGTCACCGCACGCGCTCTGGTGGTGCCGAACACGCCCACCCTCGCCCCGCACCGCGTGGGCGTTGGTTGACCGCATCCTGGCGGCGCTCGACCTCATCCGCCATCGAGAGCTACGCCGCCATCCACCCTCGACCGCTGGTGCCTAGGAATGCCGGCTGGCCTGCGGGAGTAGCTTATCCCCGCAGCACATGCATGGGCGTAAGCCCCTAGAGCACGCATCTAGAGACCAACGCAGGCTGAGCCACACTAGTTGGGTTGAAAAAGACCCCTTTGGGTCTCACGAGATGTATGTTTCCTTAGGGTTTCGCCTTTGTGCTTGCCGTAGCATCTTAGGCCTGGCTTGGCAAGTTGGCATCGTGGCACCTCACACCTTCGGGGTGAGGTGGTGTCATGGGGAGACAAACTTTCGCCCCCCCATAAAATGGGGGTGACTGTCTCTTCCTGTGTCACCCCTCGCCGTGTAGTGTCACTTGCATCTTGCCTGCCGTCAGTTCCGTCCGATAATAAAACACCTAAGCTATTTTATTATCTCATCTTAGTCTCCGTATGTCTCTGCGAGTGCCCGACCAACCTGTGTATATATATATATGATATATATATTTCAGGTTCTCCATCACAAAAGCGGTTTGACCGGGTAGGGCCCTACCTGCCGAGCGCGCCGGCGCCGAGCGCGCCGGCGCCGAGAGGAAGTCGGCTTTCCACGGGAATGGGGAGCGGGTCAATGGAAATTGTTGAAACTGTCTTCAGACGGAAACACAATGAAGCTAAAAGCCCACGAATATTTGGTGATGTTCAGAAATGGACTTTTCGCTATCCTCGCGGCATGGCCAAGGGACGATGACTCAACCAATGCGAGTACATATTTGTCAAGGCGGCTTGGCTGCAGAAGCCGACAAAAGTGGTAGATATATGGTTCGGCGGTAATATATATCTAACTGTTGAGATAAACCCTGAGTTAAGGGTTACGGAATCAGAACGGTAAAAGTGAGATAGATAAATCAGAGGCATACATAAATACCTAACGGGTGTTTCCCGTCTACTTGTGACGGTCACCCAGCCTACCATAGGAAGTGACATGTGACAGTTTTGAGTGTCACAGTGTCAAATCCAGCACACCACCTAGGGTGGTGACCGGAGCTAGTAGCGAAACGAAGCAACAAACTCCCTACTCAACTTCAGGAGGAAACCGTAGCACAACTGGGGGCCTGTACTCTTGGTCAGGGCGGTCCCAGTGCACAGCAAAGATTGTCAGATACTGCTGTTAATTTTCCAAAACCCTAAACACAGCTCAAATCCAGAGAGCTCTTCTGCACATCTAGGAAGCTACACCATAGCTAATCTCTAGGCAGGCACGGCGTGACCAATCTCAGCCACTAGAGGTCTTCGGAGCTGGCGGTCCGGCTCGGAGCAGCGTGATTGTGAAGCAGTTGCCGGCCCCCGGGGCCGGTGGTGAATCATTCGTAGAAGAAATTGACGAATTCTCGATCACAGGAGGCTGCACTGCACCGGGGTGCTGCCAAGTGCTGCCCGATGGTGGGGCCTCGTCATCTGAAGACGACGCCGGCGACAGCGGAGGACCGTCCTCAAACAACTCGGCAGGCGGCGGCGGCCCGGGATGCCACGGCATCGGAGCCATATAGAGGCCCTGCCGTCTCTGCTCCCGCCGGTGGCGACGAGGCGGAATAGCACACGGCATGTCATGAACCACGTCAGTTGTCGAAGCCTCCGTAGCCGGGACTGCCGAGTCAGCCCACGTAGCACCACCGACCGGTGGACCCGTGCATGTGCGCGCACCGGCACCACCGACACCGGCAACGGCGTGCGGTGCGGCGGCGGCACAAATTACAAAGAGTGCGCACACCAAGGAGGAAGTGAGGAGAGACCTCGCGAACCCCGGAACGCCGTTCCCGCAGCCGTACCGCGGCCGCGGCAGTGCCACCGAGTCGACCTCGTCGCCATCGTCGCTCGTGGCGTAAGTCGCGGGCTTGTAGTCCATCTCGCGTCCCGGCCCCTCAACCACGGAGAGCAAATTCATGCTCGGGGCCGGCTCGTCGGGCACCAATGCAACCCCCGTGCTCCCAATGAAATCGGCGAACGTGCGGGTGACGGGAGGGCAGAAGGGGTTCGGCGGACCGGTCCATTCCCCTTCGGACTCAACCGACGCGGGCGGGGAGTGTGCGGGCGGCTCCGACACCACCGGCAGGTCGGCAGTGAAGGTGTTGATGTTGAATGTCGAATCTCCCACCGCGCGCGCCAACTCGGAGAACTCGGTGACGGCGGACACGAGGGCCTCACCGTATTCCTCGCAGAACGAGCACGCGGAGAGGTCGGCGAAGATGTCCGGCTTCCCGCCTGCGAGCATGCAAAGGGCGTCGAACTCTTCGGCGTCGTCGTGGTCGATGGCATGTTGAAATTTTGCGGCCAACACCGAGTTCTCGGCCTCCTCAGCGAAAGCGTAGGCCGAGAGCCCGGTCCGGCCCCCGTTCGGGCAGTCCCGATGCCAATGCCGCGCCTTGCCCTTCGCGCACACCTGATTTTGGCAGTATGGCACGGTCGCCCCGGTGTCGCGATGGAATGCCGCCTTCTTGGAGATGGACTGCGACCAATTGTCAGGGTCATGACCGATGACATATGTGTCATACATGTCATACGTGTCATACCTGTCAGACATGTCATACCATGTCATGTCATGTCGTGTCATATATCATTATGACAGTCGTCAGTACGGTCGACCATGACTGTACATGTCGAGTCGCGTCATATATTATTATGACAGTCGTCAGTACGGTCGACGATGACTGTACATGTCGCCAGATGATAATGTCACATTATTTGTCATCCCTGTCATCGAGAGTTCGTACGTCGAACTCGAAGATGGCAAAGCAAAGATACATCTTGAATACAAACAAGAACCATCTTGCTTTAAGCATGTGCGGAACACGCATGCACAGTATGAACGAACTAGTCGTTATTACAATACTGGTCGTTCAACCTACGTCTCGGGTTCACAACCCAATGGCGGTACCATCTAAGATGATGGGAGACGTATGGTACAAAGTGAGGAAGCGTTGTGCTTCAGCAGTTCTTTATTCAGAGACTGCAACTCACAACCCGCTTGATCGTTACACTTGTGTGTGCCGTTCAACAGCACAGTGTTTATTTGATATATTGTATAATATTTGTGGGCTCGCACTTCAGCCCTAACATAATGGTATTCTAATTTAGCTCGTCAAGGCACGAACGAGAACCCAATTGTGTGCAGCGCATAGATATCATTAATTTGTGTTGACAGGTTGCGGAGCATATAAGGCGACGCACTCGCATAAATTGAATATTGATATATCCGCTGCAATAGCGAAGACAGCGTGCGAGAAAATTTTCGCGTTCACAGAAGCGCACTCGCAGAAACAGCTGATCGCACATACTACACGATAAGGTGTGCATATGGCATACATCTGCGCAGCAGTGAGATGTACTCGCATAAATGGTTCGCAAATGTATACATGTTCGCAGATGCGACGTGAAAGCATAATCATCAGCGGAATCGTTTCCGCGCGGAAAGTCATCAACGCAGTATTACAATTTTCGTGATTTCACCAAATTGCTTTTTGTACGGCTTCATACATGTTGATGCGCGATGGTCACTAATTTGCAGTTGGCAGCATGCGCGATAATCGCATATTTTTGCAGAAGTGGATCGCAGCTTACAACATGCATGCCAAATACATGCGCGCGCTTGTATGAATCACGCTCGAAAATTGTACAGAATGATATATGGCATAGTGGTCATCGACGGAATTTTGATCCGTATACATGTCAGCGCTCGTATAATGCGCTGATGAATGGCGACGACAATATATGCTTTTCATCAGCAGCGCGCCCTTTTGCATAAGTTATTTGCAGCGTGCTATGAAAGATTTCAATTTGCGATGATGATGATGTCGAGATGTTGCTAAGATCAACTGTACAAATATTCTTAATCATCAGCATTCATGCTCATCAGAAATATAATAGTGTGTGCACAATATGTGTGTGTGGATCAGCACACACACACACACATGCGCACATCACTTGCAGCAATCACCAACATGCAGTACATGCATTATTATACCATGTATACATTTTATGCTGAGTGATTGCAACATTGTGAAATGTGCATGCATTAATAATACAGCTTGATCACGATACCAGCTGTAGTGTATATATATCAGTTTGATCACGTTAGCAACTGGTATACTAGCATCATGCTGTGATACATGAACATTGCATAAGCACATTGCAGTGCATGCTAAACTATATTAGAACCCATACAGTATAAGGTGCCTGTTCAGTAATCTTAACATAGTAATTAGCTCAATGTGACCCGGTGGAGTCGAGATACTCCTCGGACAACATATTGTTCTACTATGGATTACTGAAAGGATACTCACCGGAGCTGTATGTGAAATATACCCAGCAACTCATTTTGTAATGAGATTATTATGGAATTAGAATAATCCCTACTAAACTTGATATATCATGTTAGATGTATTCAGTGCATGGTATGCTGACTATCTTACATGATGAAATGTCTAGGATATTGTAATATCCAGAACATATCCTATTGTAAAGTGTGTAAAAGTTAACACACACATACTGACAAAAGTGCTAATCAGTAAGCACTGCATGCATACACACACACTGCATTGTATGTATTAACATTCACTGATTCAAAGTGAATTGATTAACTTAGATATCTACTATGTGTATGATAATGTACATACCATTTTCCAAACACATGTGCGTGGAAAATGTCAGTGATTGCGATAGATAAGGGAACAGGATAAGACAAGATGCTGTAGGGCTGGATGGAGTTATCTCCAGACCCGAAGGCAAGATACTGCACCCATGAAACAGCTGGTAACTGTTGGGTGCAGTCCACTCGTCATTCCACATATCATCACTGGAGCAATACCAACAACTACGTTGCATATTGACAGTTGATTCAGATCTGATCAGTTCAAATGCATGCAACTCTCAGATCAGTATCTACATGACATCTGATAATAGTTGTTAAGGACAACACACACATACAAATGTGTTGTGTTAAATTGCTGTGATTGTATCAAGCAATGTCCAGATATGTTCTAAATAAGAAATATCATTTTGATAAATCTTAGAGCACAGACCTATGCTCAGAACAGATCATAGATTGACAAATATCACTAAAGTGGATGTTCCTAACTGGATGTTCCCACTTAAGTTGATAACTTATATATCACCAGAATGTACAATTGCTGCCATGGGTTTAAATCAGTAAAACCCAGAAATGCTATCAACCATAGATGTTGATATGCAGCACAATTCACTTATTTGCCATGAAATTTATCATGTGCACAAGTGAAGTTTATTGCAGTGATTCTGTACTTTACATTCCACATATACACTGAGGTATGTCACCAAGGCAATATATCAGATAGCCGAAAAAGCTGTAAAATGGTTAAAAATG
Source organism: Cymbomonas tetramitiformis (assembly GCA_001247695.2). Lineage (NCBI taxonomy): Eukaryota > Viridiplantae > Chlorophyta > Pyramimonadophyceae > Pyramimonadales > Pyramimonadaceae > Cymbomonas > Cymbomonas tetramitiformis. The sequence goes on along the minus strand of LGRX02007450.1, from coordinate 10,592 downwards.
CTCCACGCATGATTTCAAAATGAAAAATGTGTGCCCATTTTATTTTAAATTATGATTCTATACCTATTAAGGTATAAGAAAAACATAATGACCATGGTCATATCTCGTGTAACACCCTAGATATTAGGTGTGTAATATATAGGGGTATACATGTTGGCTGTAACAAAATACGTAAAAATCCTCCACGCATGATTTCAAAATGAAAAATGTGTGTGGATTTTTTTTGCTGATCTGATTATTCAGCTATTAACGAATATTTCCTGATTTATACAGCACTTGTAACACCCTGTAACACCCCTAAAATTAAATGTGTGTGTCAGGGGTGTAACGTACCCTCTGAAAACCACCTTACATTTATTTAGGTATTAAATGCAGTTTTGCTTAAAAACCTTTGCAAAAAAATTATACTGCTTATTTTTTACCTATTTTAGGGTTACTGATACCATGTAACACCCTAATCATATTATTGGGTGTATGGGCCACTGTAACATTACATGCCCTAAAATGCTACTATAATTTCGATAAACTTCGTTTTTAGCATTAACATATCATGCTGTTTTCGACACAAACATGATTATATATTGGGCAACAACCCTAGAACTGTATGAGCTGCTTCCTACAAGGATTGCAAGCTATAAGCTATAAGGTATATAAATAACTGACCGCCTATATGTTCACACTTCCTCAAAGGGGGAAGAAGGTGGATAGGATTACACACATATCCATTTTATATTCCGATCTGGTGATTTCTGATGGATTGCTTTTGATAAAATCACTGCATCCACAAGTAACGTTGAAATCTGTACAACGTTAAAATCCACCATCACTAACAAAGTGTAAACTCGGATGGGAAATTATATCCCAATGACTATAAGTTGACTCTTGCTCAGCATTTACATTCTCGAGTAAGTTTGGAATGCTGAACTATATACATAACATATAACCTGATACCATGCTTAATTGCATATCCTGGATCAGAAGATGATAGTTATATAATGTATATATATATATCCCACCTGATACACTTTGGCACTATAGCCGTACATAAGAGTGGGAAGGACAAGTGCATCGCTGTAAGACTGGTTGATATAGTCCCAGTGCTGAAGGCAGAATTTGGCACCCGAATAACAGCTGATAACTGTTGGTGACCACCATGCAAGACCTTCCAAGCGTAACTCCTTTGTCCTGAGATGCAAGTGAATTGTTCATAATATGTTGACATCACATAAAAGCATTCTGATAAAAACCCTATATATCCATATGAGCTGTCATCACTACAATGACATGGGTTTTTGAATCATCGAAATAAGTATAACTCCGATGAATTCATTAGTACAGAATAAGCTGTTGAGATTATTCCTCCGGCTGGATTGCAATCATTCACAATCCCTGTACATTCCGGTGACAAAATATTGCACTGGACTGATCACCACATTGGTATAATCTGTGATATATAAGTCACCAGAGAAAGCATTGCAATCAGCACAATGCTGTCTAGACTCACAAAGATGAGTAACATATATTCTCAGATGTAATAATTAGAGGCACAATGTGACCTACGCTAAAATCGCGTATGCTCGGGCACTGTATTGTGACTTGCGCTAAGATCGTGTATGCATGGACACAACATGACTCGTGCCAATGACGTGGACATATTTTTTGCCACGACATCACATCTGAAATCAATAAATCACTCAGAGAGAAGGTTGACATCAGTATAGCACCATTATACATATAGCCATGAGGATTTTAAGGAAGACATAGTCTCTCCGATATTGACAAACATGGTACATATATATATATATATATATATCCATGCTCTCTGATCATATATTGATATTCCACGGCATACGATGATGGTAATAACAAGCCACTTCGCCGCTGGAGGGTAGTGTTGTATATATACAGCACATGCATGGGCACTATATGACCCACGCTGATGACGTGAATTCGGGCTGCATCCCAAAGACTGCGATGCACCTTTGGTGCAATGGGCTGCAACCCGAGAACTGCTATTCAGCTTCATAGAAAGCTTCCACGTCATCATATAGAGGTCGGACCTCTGTTGTATTTAAACGGCGCTTGACAACCGCCTAGCAATACACTTCCTTGAGGGGGGAAGATAGTAAGCTAGAAATACAACTAAAACCCAAATAAAGCAATTAAGTTGCATCATTGTTTTTGTTTTGGTAAGCCTGACTATATACAGTCAAACCATGCAGAACTCCATGAAGTTGACACATATATGTATCAAACATTTCTAAGGTCATCAGCCATGACATACATATGAGCTTGATTTTGAAGACCTAGACATTGTATACATCTGGTCTAGCATGTATTCAGACTAGAATTGTATACTGACACGGTGCAAGCACTATAGCCTCTGCCACCGATGATCATTGAAAGGGCAACCATTCTTGATACTTCATACATATCATCTGATTGGATCATTAAAGGTGTCAAGATTACTCAATGCAATATGCAGGCCACGGCCTGAGTACAACACCTAGAAAGGTCAAAGCCACTGAGCTGACCAATGCAGCATAAATGCTAGCTGCCTTGAAGGCTATACAATAAGCCTATTGCCCTTATGTCTTGATATGTATCCGTGTATTGGCATCTCTTTGAGGTAATTATGCCTACTGAATGAGCCATACCAACCATCTTGTCTTCATTGATCATTATATATCTGATTATATCGCCATTGAGCAATGCCTATTCTGTGAGATTATATATCACGAGGCATTTCATTAGTGCACATTAAACAATTGTAGTGCAACAAAGATCATCAGCTCTTCATTATACCAAAAGGTTGAGTTGTTGTCAATTGAGTTTTCATACACCATTTCTTAGAGGTCTATTCTTCATGAAAGACAGAGTCTGTGCAATCATGGCTATTCAGCCTCCTACATAGCTGACATAGCTATTTAGCTTATGACCCAACCGTTGTTAAGCAGCCTCCACGCTATATGGCTGAAAAATGGCAAGCAATCTCTTCGGTCATTCTTGGGCATAGAGCAATCAAGCACAGCCAATCCAGGATGTTTATCCCGAAATTCTCCAAGAGTTATTCATGTTTTTCATGTGTCATATGAAAACAGCTAATATACCGTCCTATGATGGGAGTCATCTCCTTCAGCGAGGGGAAGTGGTTATGCTGTAAAGTTGACCAATCTGATCATCATAAAAGTGACAGATTTGAGAAAATCGATTGAAACTTGTATTGAAAATGACTATTCCTTACAATAAGGTATTGCACCTAAGGGAATAAGGGTTTCATCGTCTGAAATAGGAAAAGACTTTTACATTGACTCTAGTTCCTGAATCCAGAATCGCATAGAAAAAATGTTCTATCCTGTGCATATAGAAAGCACATTAGATTCAGATTCTGAGCATACAAATGGACTTGAATGCACTCAGGTTTGTACTAAGTTGCAAATTGTCCAAAGTTTTTATTCTGACATCACTATTTATTTGTGGAATAGCATACAATGGTATAAACCATCCACATATAGATTGACACCATATTTGTAATTTCATAACATTTTGGCACATAAGACAAGCATGCTTCATTGAGGAATAAAGACTCTTTGAAAGCTCATTCGGGAATGTTTAGAAATTTGTTGCCTCTACCATTAGGCCACGAAGTCTTGGGAAGCCATGGCGGAACTCGAACCCGCAATCTGCAGCTGGTTTCCAAGCGCAGTTCATCCTCATTCTGGAAAGTGACAGAAAATTTATAGTCATAAAACAAGTCACAATTCTATCGGATTGAAATGACACATTCATCATTCATACTTCTTTATCATAACAAGTCTCTGAATAGTGTTTGCCCGAAAATAAAATGGGCACCATTGAGATAAGTGATCATGTGCTGAAGAATATACACATATCACTAGACAATGCCATGTTCTATTCATAATGAAATGACATGTCAGCCATCCATCAACTACGAAAATACAACTCGTAGCAAGTTGTTGTCATTACGGACACTTCTTGATTGACTCTCTATTAGCTTCGATACCAAAGTCAACTTCGGTACCATCACTGATTTCATTGTTCATTATGACAATCATTATCCAGAATCATTGTCTAAAATGGGCACACCATAGTGACCCTGAATTGACAGAATATGTGGGCTGCAACCCAACAACTGCATTTGACATCATCTGGCATTTGCCACATTCAAAATCGTCAGGCATATTGCCAATATGACGTAGAGAAAATCAATGTTCAGATTGACATTGTTACCTCTAAAGCATTCGATGAGTAATCTCAGTCTGATTCTCTATCAAACCATTTTTCACATAACATAATGATTGAATAACATCCTACATCACCATCTGATTGGTTTGATACATCTCTTTTTACGAGGGGGAGGAAGAGTATAGATTCATTCATTTTTCATACAGCTGCCACAAATTGATTTACATCATTGTGATCTTGCTTGGAAGATTAAACATCTTATCAAAAGTTCCAGCATCTGTGTATAGCAGCCATAAAGTTGATGACACGGTACATCATGCCGATTGAAACATCAAATGAAGTCTTATTGGCTACTGCCCAGTGATTTGGTACTATCACAAGTACCAAACCTTATGCTTCATTTTGGGCACTAGAGGGGGTGCATGGGTCCCATGTAGGTTTCGAAAAATCATTTAGGACCCTTTTGATTTATTGTTGACGCTGAAATATACTCCCATCGACTTTAGGTATGTGTATGCGCGGCATGCTTTCGGGGGGTGAAAGGCCATAAAATTAATTAAAAATTTTGGTACTATCACAAGTATCAGCATGTTTCGCCGCATAACTCCCGCTACACGCTCCGGATGAAGATTCGGAGACCTATGTTGACAAGTTCGCGAGTTGCCCGATCTGCAGTGTCTCGTCAGATTTTCCATCCGGCCTCATCTTGATGCCAAAAGATGCGGTTGAAGTCGCGGGGGTATAGAAAATCTGGGTATTTGCAAAACTAGGCGAAAATTAAAGGCCAAAATTTTGCTACCCAACGGCATTCGACGCCCTCGTGCGCCCAATATACGTGCGTTATAGACCCATGGGGCATAAGGCAACGCAGTTTGGGTCTCAAAGGGAATGATATATGATGGGTAGCACCATCAAGGTGGAGGAGGGCAGCCAAAAAAAATCCGGCGTTTTGGTACTTGTGGGAGTACCAGATTCGATTCTGGTACTATGACTAGTACCACTGGGCAGTAGCCATTATTTGACTTATTGACACATAAAGTTCATAGATGCATATTTCTCCGGCTCTATCATATTATAGGGGCACTGACATAGGAGAACGATGGTTTTTCAAATGTAAATAAGCTATATTGTAAGCTTACGACCATCACTTTGACGTCAACAGCCTGAGATGCTGATTGTTGAAATTCAAGAGTTGAAGGATTCGTTGAATCAACCTTGATACATGTGTTTTGATTCATAAATTGTTGATCCATAGTTTCTCCCCAAATCTAAAGAAGCTGGCACACAAATTGTTGCCAATGTCTTAAGGAAAGCATCTGAGCAAAGGATTGCCAGTTGTGCCATCAGGCATCGAATTCCATAAACAGCAAAGCTGAGTGAGTAAATCCGCCACTCTAGCTATCTGCCCGTCATTCCTTCCAGGTTCATGACAAGAGACAATTCATCAAAGTCATACACCAATGCATAAGTCGCATGCATGGTTGCACAGTTTGTATCCGAATGCCATTCCATCAAGGTTAAGCATCTTGACAGTAACTCTGGCCAACCAAAAGCCTTCCTGTCTTCGGATATCTTGAGCATTCTCATTTCCAGCTCCATTATGGACTAGGAAGCATCATGACTGTGCCTCGCCAAGACGCTAAACCTCAAAGCCGCACACTTGAGGCGAGCCTTATGAGACAGTGACCTTTGGCTTGTGGGGCGTCAACCCCTTATCAAATCCTGAACATTTGTTAACACCTGGATAAATTTATCATGATGCAACTTAAGTGGGATTATAAGTTCCACATAATCATGTTGTCTACGTATGCTGAAGGCATAACTGCCGCATATGATCACAATAGGTCGCAGCTTCTATAACATTATGGCTTCTGAGTCAAAAGCTGATAGCCAATGATTTTTTGCCAAAAATTGCCGACCATATAATAATCAGGCCGTGGAAACATGTACCCAAGAGGTTTTCGTCCATCGGTCACATATATATATATCAGGGCTGCATCCCAAGAACTGCAGGGCTGCATCCCAAAGACTGCGATGCACCTTCGGTGCAATGGGCTGCAACCCGAGAACTGCAGGGTTATATCCCTAACATTTTTTACCCTGCATCAAATTGATATGACAGGAGCAGGAATTGATCCTTCCTTGCTAAGGTGTAGTGAGCCTTGTATAAATCATACCCTTACACAGATACGCATATGCGGGTACCAATATCTGTGAAAAACTGCTAATGCTACCTTTGCCAGCCGTGGTTTGTCATCGGACTCTTGGCCAATCATCCGCAGCTACCGGAGATTGAGGTAGACGGAGCGTTGTGATCCTAAGTTGTGCTTGACAAACATAACTAAATAAATTTCACATTAGTACGTGGCGAATCCATTCTCACTCATCGCGATAGATGTTCGTCAAAGCGCGCGTACCGGACCGAAAAAAGGAGTTTGGCAGACGGGTGAGGATTTAAAGTGGACTTATAAAGACCCTCCGATATCTCGTAAGCAGGGCCTCCTCCGCTGCATTAAAAACAAGCCGTAATTTCGAAATATTCGGAAGGGGCTCTCCATAGTATTCCTGTGAACTTCGGGGGAGTAAGCTCTCTGAAGGGAGGAAGAGGTGGATGCATTATCGCCGAGAATCGTTCGTTAAATCGTCGATCATCGAAGGTGTCGACGGCAAGCACAAATATCTATCCGTAACGTAAACCTCGGAAGATACCTTGAAACGTCACTCTGAAATACAATACGCAATTCATGGGGGCTACATCCTAAGAACTGTAGGGCTAAATGCCTAAGGTGAGGGACTAAAGTGGACTCAGTTCCCCCCAATAACCTAAAAACACCATGAGGGACGCCTCAAATCGGTGTAAGAAGACTGGTACCAGCAAGAAGCAACAACAACAAAGACATCATAGACATATACAAAGGTATGCCCGTTGTGAGGTCACAACTCTTTTAAGAGGGGAGATCTGTCAGGGTCATGACCGATGACATATGTGTCATACATGTCATACGTGTCATACCTGTCAGACATGTCATACCATGTCATGTCATGTCGTGTCATATATTATTATGACAGTCGTCAGTACGGTCGACCATGACTGTACATGTCGAGTCGCGTCATATATTATTATGACAGTCGTCAGTACGGTCGACCATGACTGTACATGTCGAGTCGCGTCATATATTATTATGACAGTCGTCAGTACGGTCGACGATGACTGTACATGTCGCCAGATGATAATGTCACATCATCTGTCATCCCTGTCATCGAGAGTTCGTACGTCGAACTCGAAGATGGCAAAGCAAAGATACATCTTGAATACAAACAAGAACCATCTTGCTTTAAGCATGTGCGGAACACGCATGCACAGTATGAACGAACTAGTCGTTATTACAATACTGGTCGTTCAACCTACGTCTCGGGTTCACAACCCAATGGCGGTACCATCTAAGATGATGGGAGACGTATGGTACAAAGTGAGGAAGCGTTGTGCTTCAGCAGTTCTTTATTCAGAGACTGCAACTCACAACCCGCTTGATTGTTACACTTGTGTGTGCCGTTCAACAGCACAGTGTTTATTTGATATATTGTATAATATTTGTGGGCTCGCACTTCAGCCCTAACACCAATTCCCCCCCTTGGGGAGGGGCGAGGCCGCGAAACGCGTCTTAATGCGGCGGTCCGGCTTGTCCGCGCGAGGAGTAAATCCCCGCGGAGCCGGTCCGGACTCGGCGGTGTCGAGGAATGCGGCCAATTGACGCTTCAAGTCGAGGACGACCATCGTCCTCAAGTCCGCAGATCAGATCGCGTCGCAAGTAGTAATTGTGAAGCATCCTTGCATGCAAACTGCGGTGGTTCTTGACCCTCGAGCAGATTTCTTCAAGCAGAATGTCCAGGATGAAAATCCTAGCGAGGACGAGCTTGCTAAGTACTTAGGCCTGCAGTACGACATGACATTTGTGTAGTGTAAATAGATAGCATCAGTTTGTGTATATACATAAACAAGGGTAAGTATGGCCCTACCTATCATGTATCTATGCTCAGGTACTGATCGGAAAAGGCCATGTTTATACATAAACAAGGGTAAGTAGGGCCCTACCTATCATGTATCTATACTCAGGTACTAGTCAGGTAAGGCCATGTTTATACATAAACAAGGGTAAGTAGGGCCCTACCTATCATGTATCTATACTCAAGTACTAGTCAGGTAAGGCCATGCTTATACATAAACAAGGGTAAGTAGGGCCCTACCTATCATGTATCTATACTCAAGTACTAGTCTGGTATGGCCATGTTTATACATAAACAAGGGTAAGTAGGGCCCTACCTATCATGTATCTATACTCAAGTACAGGGTAAGTATGGCCATGTTTAGACATAAACAAGGGTAAGTAGGGCCCTACCTATCATGCATCTATACTCAAGTACTGAGGATCAGACATTGCCATGTACATCTTTGGAGACTGTCCATAGAACGATGGAATCGCCGGAATGAGACTGGCCCCAGTCTCATTCCAGTCTCATTTTTTTGGGGTCATTTTTTTTTGTGGAATTTACACACATTTGATGCACTTAACCCCTAAACAGCGGAAACTATTTTGACGTTTCATCATAGCGTTTACGTTTTTGCCCGCCATATTTGCTACACCCATCGACAGCTAGCGAGCTTTGCATGTGCTTCGATCAACGTAAAGACCAAAACCTCGAGCTACTATCATACCGAATGCGGTCAATACTGCTCGAGATATCAAAGGTGAAACATGTCGAACCGTATGAACGGCTTTGGTTCATTATTGACCCAGACCGCTGTTTAGGGTTTAAACAAAAAATAACATTCTCGAATGCAAATTTTGAGAAATTTGATGTTTTTTGACGATTTAGTGTGTTTTTCTGCCACGCGAACTCAGAAAAATCACCAAAAATACGATTCTCGACGAAAAATCCCCAAAACTTTTTCAAGTATGTATTTCCAATATACTTTACATATGCTTGATGCATAACAATAAGAACTCCTTGGAAAACAACGGATTTTTTCAATTTCGACCACCCTAAGATGGGGAAATATCATTACGGGGCCAGTCGTATGGGAAATAACCCTGGAAATTGGGTGGTGAACTATATTGCAGGAGTTTAAAGCACAGTTGTTACGTTATTTTGATGGGTTTGAACTTGGTTACAAGTCCACAATCGCAAGTTGCACACAGGAATAGTTGGATGCATAATTTTGGTGACCGTTTTGGTCATTTTACCCCTCAAACCCTGAAAACCCTGAGCGCTGGAATTGTCCATGTGAAGTTAAGCAACATACTCAAGAGTTACACGGCGCGTTGTCACCGTTTCGAGTTTGTATTTCCTTATATCATACAAAGAAACCGCTCTAGCGAGCTGGGATTGAAACAGTATACACATGGTAGGAAGATCTGTAAAAAGAAGGACGCCATGTTCAGGGTAAACAAACTTGTAAAACAGATTCTACTCAGAGAACAGGTTGTCGGCAATAGTCTTTAAAAGCTCTTCCTTTTCAGGACCTGAAGGCATACCGCCCTCGGGCGGACAGATGCGCTCATCCCAGCAAGTCAGCATTTCCGCAGGGTTGAAGGGATGCCACGCCCTGTGCCGAACTCCTCCGCGCCTGAAAGCGTCTGCGATAAACAGCAAGTCCGTGTTCTTGAAAGTGCGCAGCTTGCGCTTGGAGGCCGGCGTAAGGTTCGCAGCGCGTGGAATCCAGAACTGCCAGTGTACCAAACGTTTCTCCAAATCCAAGTCCAAGACCTCAACATAGTGCATGGGAAGTGAAACCTTCCCACGTGCAAGTGGAACCGTAAACCAGCACTCGTCGGCGGGGTTGTTTTCACCTGCAGCGGTGACAGCAAACGTTTTTGGAACTGCAGTTATCATTTCGAAGGTGTAGTCTGCCGGGAGGAAACGAGCCACAGCACGTTGCGCCAACGGCATGTCGTCCTCGTCTGATGAATCCGACTTCACAGAAACTGCTGGAGCAGTTACGGGCCTTGCTGCTCGCTGAAGTAAAGGCATGTCGTCATACGAGTCCGACTCACTCTTCTCGGGCGATTCCTGAAATAGACAGCGGCCATTGTTGGCAGAACGTGTCCTGGCCTTCCGTTGAGGAGGGGAAAAGGTGGGAGACGCTGTCGTAGGGGGAGAACCTCGTGGTCGTTTAGGATCACCTGCTTCCGCCTGCCCAACTTTGCGAGTCTTGACACTGTCTTGGACAGGGGAGGAAGGAGGGGACGATGGGTATACACGCTTAATGCCAGCGGCAGCATTAGCGCGCATGCCGGCACCTCTCCCAACTGCAGCTTGACTGTTGGGGACAGTTGATCTCCCCCCACGTCCTTTGCCACGACCTTTCCTTGCACCTGCTTCAGCAA
>LGRX02007449.1:0-12415 GCA_001247695.2 Cymbomonas tetramitiformis | reverse complement strand
CCCCACCTCAGCTCCATGCACCCGGCAGGCGCGCCCCCCAACTTAGTTCCATGCGCCCGGCAGGCGACCCGCCCCCTGCTCGATTTCCATCTCGGGAGAACTTGGAATTGCACATATTGCATTTTGTGTTGCATACCCTACGTTTTGTATGGCATATACTTTATTATTTCCTTGTGAATAAGTACAAATATGTTGGAATTGTATTCTCCATTTCGGGACCCATTTTCAGGAACAAGAATATGCAATTATGGCATGATTCTAGCATCACCGAGCGCTAAACCCTAAATCATCGTTCACATATCAATTTGGATAGGAGCATATCATCCCATACAAACTTTTTGAAACTTCTACACAACTTATATTGTAAAATACAAAAATTATGCAAAGTCTACCAACTAATTTTGCTTACCATCATAAATACAACTTAAATTCATTCAAGTAGTAGGAATCGGGAAGTTATACGGAAGATGTACGGAAGACATTCTGCGCATCTTCTGTACCTCTTCGGGGCAATTCAGGATATGCTCTATCAATGTGTTACTCACCGGGAATGTCTTCCAGAATGCCTTCCTCAGACTTTTCCCGCGTGGCGTGCGAACGCATGAGCCTAGCAACGTCGGGATGGCTGTAAATTGCTTGAAGTAAATCCTTTAAGTGCCAATGATAGAATTGGCACTTCGCCTTCCCCCGCTTTGCACTCGGGGTGGCTTCGGCATTCCGGGTGTCGTCCGCACCCTCGGCATTCCCCGCACCGCACCGATCCTTATCTCCCTCCCAACGGCATGCCCCGCACCTTGGACAGAAGTCAAAGTCCGCGAATTGTTTTTCGAACATCACGCATCCATGCGGGCAAAGGTCCACCACTAGGAGTGGGATGTCAATGACCTTAAACCGAGCAATGCTTTGTTTGAAGGAGTCGGGCAACTTTAAAAACACGTCCGGGTGATTAGTTTTCAAAATGTGCAGCAGTTGCCCAAAGGATTCTTGAGTCATATTGCCATCCAGATTCCACTCCAATAAGTCGAGTAGGGTATCCTCGGAGCTCGTCGCTGCGGTCTGTCATCGAAGGATAAAACGGAAGACGTCAGGAAGACGCACGGAAGACTTCCTATGTAACTTCCGGGCGTGTTCCGGGTACAAAGGACATCACACTATATACAATTTTCAATTCTGAGCAAAATATTCAAACAGCGAACGTTACCTCATCCATATCAGCCAAGTTCTCCAACGACTTTAATTTTCCTTCGATTTCTTCCGTCACCTTTCTAGCAAGTTCCGGGTCGACATGGTCGAGTAATTCGTCGAGCTCTTCTTGAACGGCTTCCGGGTCCGGCAAGTTTCCATCGGCATCGGCATTGTCAAGGGAACCGGAATCGGCATCTTCCTGTCAACCACAATCACTTTCAATGGGCAAGAGATACATACGTGCCAATTGTGAAGAACAACTGCATTACCTATCAGGAGTAACCGATTTTGATATGTACCTTCATTCTCATGAAGACATGCGGATGATACCCAGAAGACCTTCTGCACGTCTTCCGGGTACCTTCCGCGAGGGTTACCTGAGAATGATAGTCTTTCTACCCGGAGTTGCACACCTGATCCGACTCCTCGCCATCGGGATGTTGCTCATCGTCGTCCACAGCCTCTTCCGGAAGCGTCGGAAGGCATACAATCTGTTTGAACATAGTCCTATGTCGAGACCGTGTCCTCATGGTGACGAAGCGCATGGATGAGTGACACGCGCCACAATCACACACCACCATCCCGGGCCCGCGGTTGGACGTGATACCAACGGCGGCCCCGTCATCTTCTTGCGTCTCACCCGCCAACTCGACGCGGGCGTGGGAGGCATGTTGCGGTGTGCTACGGGGCCTTTCATCCGCCTGCGCAAGCATGTCATACGCATCCGCCGGGAATAAGCTTGACCGGAATGAGCCCGGAAGATGCGCGGAAGACGCTCGGGACGTCTTCGGAACGACTTCCGAGGGAGCGTGCAGGCATACATCTTTCATGGAGATACGGGCATGCCGTGCCAACCGGTTCGCACCTTCGTGTTGGCCTCTCCGGGGGGAGGGGGTCACGGTTGGACGTGGTACCAACGGCGGCCCCGTCATCTTCTTGCGTCTCACCCGCCAACTCGACGGGCGTGGGAGGCATGTTGCGGTGTGCTACGGGGCCTTTCATCCGCCTGCGCAAGCATGTCACACGCATCCGCCGGGAATAAGGTTGACCGGAATGAGCCCGGAAGATGCGCAGAAGACGCTCGGGACGTCTTCGGAACGACTTCCGACGGAGCGTGCAGGCATACATCTTTCATGGAGATACGGGCATGCCGTGCCAACCGGTTCGCACCTTCGTGTTGGCCTCTCCGGGGGGAGGGGGTCACGGTTGGACGTGATACCAACGGCGGCCCCGTCATCTTCTTGCGTCTCACCCGCCACCTCGACGGGCGTGGGAGGCATGTTGCGGTGTGCTACGGGGCCTTTCATCCGCCTGCGCAAGCATGTCACACGCATCCGCCGGGAATAAGCTTGACCGGAATGAGCCCGGAAGATGCGCAGAAGACGCTCGGGACGTCTTCGGAACGACTTCCGACGGAGCGTGCAGTCATACATCTTTCATGGAGATACGGGCATGCCGTGCCAACCGGTTCGCACCTTCGTGTTGGCCTCTCCGGGGGGAGGGGGTCACGGTTGGACGTGATACCAACGGCGGCCCCGTCATCTTCTTGCGTCTCACCCGCCAACTCGACGGGCGTGGGAGGCATGTAACGACCATATCGCAAAAATGAGACACGCGGGCGTAAATGAGAAAAAAATGAGAAAGCATTAAATTGTCTGCCAAATTGGTTTTTGGGGTTCTGAATGACAAATATTAGGGTTAATTTGAATAGTCCTTGAAGGAATTTCGAAAAATCTGGTTTTTGACTCTTCAAAGTAGCCACGCGAGTCACGCGGGCGGCAAGAAAACGGGAAAGGTGGAAGTATCGTGTAAGGTGTGGAAAGTTATGATTTTGCCTTATGTTTGTGAACGAAATGTTAGATTTTTGCACTATTAGAATATGTAATATTTTGACATTTCCGAAAATGCAACTATTTGCTTACATGGGAGAGATCCAGCAGATTTATGGCCCATTTTAGGGTGTTTGGAGGGTCACGTACTAAAATTCTTCTCATCGGGCGAAAGTGAGCAACAAAGGAGATATTTTCAAAAGCTATTGTGCTGGAAAAGTTGTTCGGGAGTGAAACCAACCAGGGGTGATGCTCCCTCAGGCTTCATGTGACCCAACATGGGCATTCAGCGGGTAAATTTGCCCTGAACAGGCTATTCCAGCACGATTCTCGGCAGCTAAGAAGACCGGTTAACTGTATTATTTCGCGGGAAACATTAAAATACGTCAGAGGCAAAATATCCCGCGGCAGGTGTTCCTACAGGTGTGCTGCACATGGATATATCGGGGCGTCCAAGGTTCAGGGTTTTAGGGTATATGTTGGAGGAGTCGTAACCGGAGGTCGTTTGCACACACCTGCGTTCGTGACATAGAACCACAACCCGCACCTTAGACTACCTACACCAGTATGGCCAATATTTGAATATTGCAGTATTGGATATGGCCTTTCGATACTTTTACGTTTCGCGACTGCCAGTTACAACAAGCCCAATGGGTTCCTGAAGACCCTTTAATTCTCCGCTTGTGGCAGCAAGCGCGGGAACAAGCAGACGAAGACTGGGAGGACTTCGGGCAACATGCAGTTAATCTCAGGACCTATCACTGGTGGAGTTTTTGGCCGATGTACGTCCACGGCCGTAGATCCAGCGAAAGGTTCGGTGTGAGGCATCTCGTGTACTGGTATGAGGGCGGGTGGATCTACCACCGATACTCGGATTTGGAGTGGCGGGCCTGGCGAAATAGAAACCGCTACAGCGAAACAACGCACGGTGCCCTGACAGAGCTGGAAAGCGATCTGCTGCAAGAAGATGATAGGAGATGCGCAGTTTGCGGGCGTATGTTAAGAACCTGCACCCTGGCGCGCATATTTGATGCTAGCGCGTGCAATGAGGAGACGTATGCTTGGTAGCTAACACTTATGTCACGTGACTGTACACAAATAAACCGTATATTTACATGTATGAAAAACAATAAGTTTCACGCCGTGCTGCCATTGTAATCTAGTGTGCGTGCCACGAGGAATGAATGAGGCCGTGTTGCATACCTTCACCTGTCCAACGCCTCGGAGGCCAAGTTTTCCCTGGCCACCTTCAGAAGTTCTGCCTTTTCAGGTCCTCCTGGAACTCCGCCGACAGCAGGTTTGCCAGGAGGTTCGTCCCAGCAAGTCAGGATCTCGCTCGCATCGAAGTCGTACCAACCTGTCACTTTCGGAGCGGCTCTCCGGAAGGCGTTCTCCGCGAACAAGCTGTTCAAGTCAGAGAAGGTTTTGCTTGTTCTCCTCGTTCTCGGCATAAGCAGAGGCGCACATGGAAGCCAAACCCCCCACTTCACTCTGTTCGTGTTCAGATCCACCTCCAAGACCTCCACGAAATGCATGGGCATGGACACGGCGTTGTTCCCAGGCATGCGGATAGTAAAGCTGCAGCCGTCGTTGCCCGCGGCCACCGTAACTGCGAAACTTTTGCCCGCACTCTTCGCCAGCATGTCGATGGTGTAGTCCGTAGGAAGGTTACGGTAGGCCAACGGTATGTCGTCGTCCGGGTCGTCCGAGTCGTCCTCGTCGTCCTCGTCGTCCTCGTCGTCCTCGTCCATCGAGACGCCTGCGAACTGTCCAGTGGCCGCCTCCGGGCGATGCGCGTTCTCCACCTGCTCCGCAATCTGATTTGCATCCTCGAAAAAGCAATCGTCGTCAGGAGCGAAGCTGTCCGTTATAAGGGCGCCTGTCGGACCGATCACAGAGGCCGCTCGGAATAGCACTCGTCCCTTTTCACGACCCCGCGCTTGTCGAGACTTCCCGGGTGGAGACTTGCTCCCTGGGGACGCCTTTGCCAATGGCGAACTGCGTGCACGCTTGTCGCTTGGAGCTCGTGCTTGATCTCCCTGTGGCGCTGCAGGAGCAGGGCATCCTCGGCCACCTGCGCCTGGCCCTCGTGCTGCCGGTGCCTGTGGTCGAGTAGGCATAGCTTCGTTGGTTTGCGGGCCTCGCGCAGCAGCTCCTTCTCGTCTTGCCTGTGTAGTGGCTGTTACAGCTCCGAGTGATGGCGCCGCCCGCGCAGCTCCGCCGGCTTCGGAAGTTCTTGCAGGCAAGGCCTGCTCCGTACCCGGCGACGCTTCCTCCCCGGTTTCCTCACCTGTCGTCGCTCGGCTTTTTTTTCGAAGGACTCTGAGTTGTTCGTGGTGGGCCTTTCTGGCGACATCCGTCGCTTCAAATAAGGCCTTCGCCAACGGCTCCTTGAGTGGGCGTTCAGGAAGTTCAACTCCCAGGTGGTGCAACGCTGCTTTACACTCGGCCACCGTGTACCTGCAATGGCAGCCGACGCGTAAGACATACAGCTAAGACTCAGGTAGGCATAATACTTGCAAGACCTAACAATGAAATCGAGGTGCTCGCAACCGACCAACGGGACGAACCAAAAATCGACGGACTCGACGTCCCTCGCTTTCTCCACGCACTTGCGCACGATCTCTTGTGGAGGTTTCCGCGGAAGGTCCTTGCTTAACACGTTGCGACCATCGGATAACACTTCGAACTGTTCGGGCATCGTCCGTTCTGGCACCTCCTCCTGCACTGGCTTCTTGTGCCAGGCGTTCTCGTAAAGCTCCTTCAAATCCACAGGAGCCTGTGGGGTCGGCTTCGGTCCAGCCCAGACATCGTAGTCCTCGGCGGTCTTGGGCAAGGGAAAGTACCCGAGCAACGTGTCCAGCGTGTCACTTTGAATACGGTAGTGGATGTAGTCGCACATGCGACTGAAAGCAGTGCGAGTTTCCCTCTCTTCCTTCGGGTCTAGCGGCTTCACCCCTTCTAACGTGGGGCTGCTGTCGTAAGCTGGGTAAGTTTTCATTACCTCCAGGCCCTTACGGAGATCCTCATCCACTCCGTCAGGCATGTGGTTTGCGTATTGTTCTCCAAACTTGTACTTCAGCCGTGTAACACCATCCACGTCCTTTTCGAAGTGCATCAGGTGTGTACGCCTGACTTTCCCAGAATAGCCTTCAAACTTTGGGTTTATGTGCGGCTCCAGCCAAGCCTTGAAGTCCAACTGTTGGCCTTGTACGTCCGTGATTTTGGTGAACTTCTTCACCGGCCAGCTTCGTAACCAGGCAATCCACGATTCCAGCGTCAACAGCCACACTCCAGATTTGCGCGCGTCTTTCCCAAATATGAACATCTTGATGAGTCCAAACCAACCGTCGCAGTCGTTATGGGTGTGCGCGACCATCAGACGGTGGAAGACAACCACGTTGTAAATATTGTAGTGCACCAACAACGCACAAAACGCGAACGTGTTCTTGTTCCAGTTTTCTGAGCCACCATCCAGCTGCAAATGAAGCTCCTTCCGGAAGTAGCGCTTGCCCGCGCGACCTTGTGCGGTGTAGTGCAACAAGTTCCACAGTGTCGTGAGCAGCATGTTTGCACCCTTAGCCCCGCTCCAAGGGAGCCCAACGGAAAATAGAAGCAACGAGCCATGAAGTATCGTGAGCTGCAGGTGTAGGTTAAAGAAATGCTGTTTCTTCTCGCTGATGCCCTTAACTTGATGCGGGGCATGCGGAACAACCGTGTTCTGATTTGCCGCGCCGTCCGCCGCTATGGAGTCGATCCGACCGTCGGGGTCAGAACCCTCCTTCCGCCTGAGGTCATAACACGTGCGTTGCAACCTGTGAATGTAGTCGTGTCGCGCGAAACGAGCAGAATAGGCGTCCCAGCGTGCAGGTTCGCGACCCTGTTGTCCAAGAAGCTGAGCCCTCTCTGCACCCAGATCGTCACATGTCGTGCAGATTCCGGACACCTCCACCTTCGCCCTTACCGTTATGTCTCGAGCCTTGAGCAGGTTTTTCACGTATATTTTGAAGGTTTCAGCACATACTGCCCACTGGTCCTCTGTGTCGAACTTATACAAGTCGTACTGCACACCATAATCGATGGGTGGAATTTGGCGCGCACCACTTACCGGCATCCTCTGTGGTGCTCCTTTCAACATATTCGAATCCGCCCACTCGCGGAACACCTCCTCGTGGTAGGAAATCGTCGTCACCACCGCCTTCGCCACAGCGAATGCAGTTGTTGCCGGTAGTTCCCCCTTCTCTTCAAGGATAAGTGCCTTATATCGCTGGTACGAGCTCCTGGGGAGCGCCCACACTGTTCTGAACGCCTCCTCGCAGATCTCCTTTTCGAAAAGCTTCAGGGTGCCAATAACACGCTCTCCAGACTCGCGCTTCACGATCGCTTTGCGCATAGTTGCCATAATGTAAGACTTGAACTCAGTTTGGCCCATGCGCTCCTTATGGTCCATATTGCCCTTGAATGTGCTGAACAAGAAACTGCAGTTCCGATCGCACCCACAGCTGAAACCGCCCTCGCATAGTCCGGGAATATTGGACTGTGCAATTTGAAGAGTCTTCTGCTTTGACAATCTCCTGCCGCTGGAGTTGCCGCTATTGCTGCTCATCTTGCGAGACGCGTACCGTTGTTATGCTGTTTCATATTTGAACGCTTACCTGATATGAGGGTCCTTGTTTCCTAGAACTTGGGCGGGGTTATGACCGTGACCGCCCAAGTTTTCGAAGACTTGGGCGGGGCGATTACCGTGAACGCCCAAGTTTCCTAATAAGACTTGGGCGGGGCGATGACAGTGACCGCCCAAGTTTTCTAGAACTTGGGCGGGGCGATGACAGTGACCGCCCAAGTTTTCGAGAACTTGGGCGGGGTTATGACCTTGACCGCCCAAGTTTTCTAGAACTTGGGCGGGGCGATGACAGTGACCGCCCAAGTTTTCGAGAACTTGGGCGGGGCGATGACCGTGACCGCCCAAGTTTTCGCGAACTTGGGCGGGGCGATGACAGTGACCGCCCAAGTTTTCGAGAACTTGGGCGGGGCGATGACCGTGACCGCCCAAGTTTTCGAGAACTTGGGCGGGGCGATGACAGTGACCGCCCAAGTTTTCGAGAACTTGGGCGGGGCGGTGACAGTGACCGCCCAAGTTTTCGGGAACTTGGGCGGGGCGATGACAGTGACCGCCCAAGTTTTCGAGAACTTGGGCGGGGCGATGACAGCGACCGCCCAAGTTTTCGAGAACTTGGGCGGGGCGATGACAGCGACCGCCCAAGTTTTCGAGAACTTGGGCGGGGCGATGACAGTGACCGCCCAAGTTTTCGAGAACTTGGGCGGGGCGATGACCGTGACCGCCCAAGTTTTCGAGAACTTTGGCGGGGCGATGACCGTGACCGCCCAAGTTTTCGAGAACTTGGGCGGGGCGATGACCGTGACCGCCCAAGTTTTCGAGAACTTGGGCGGGGCGATGACCGTGACCGCCCAAGTTTTCTAGAACTTGGGCGGGGCGATGACCGTGACCGCCCAAGTTTTCTAGAACTTGGGCGGGGCGATGACAGTGACCGCCCAAGTTTTCTAGAACTTGGGCGGGGCGATGACCGTGACCGCCCAAGTTTACGAAGACTTAGGCGGGGCGATGACAGTGACCGCCCAAGTTTTCTAGAGCTTGGGCCGGGCGATGACCGTGACCGCCCAAGTTTTCTAGAACTTGGGCGGGGCGATGACCGTGACCGCCCAAGTTTCCTAAAACTTGGGCGGGGCGATGACCGTGACCGCCCAAGATTTCGAAGACTTGGGCGGGGCGATGCCCGTGACCGCCCAAGTTTTCTAGAACTTGGGCGGGGCGATGACCGTGACCGCCCAAGTTTTCTAGAACTTGGGCGGGGCGATGACAGTGACCGCCCAAGTTTTCGAGAACTTGGGCGGGGCGATGACAGTGGCCGCCCAAGTTTTCGAGAACTTGGCCGGGGCGATGACAGTGACCGCCCAAGTTTTCGAGAACTTGGCCGGGGCGATGACCGTGACCGCCCAAGTTTTCGAAGACTTGGGCGGGGCGATGACCGTGACCGCCCAAGTTTTCTAGAACTTGGGCGGGGCGATGACAGTGACCGCCCAAGATTTCGAAGACTTGGGCGGGGCGATGATAGTGACCGCCCAAGTTTTCGAAGACTTGAGCGGGGCGATGATAATGACCGCCCAAGTTTTCGAAGACTTGGGCGGGGCGATGACAGTGACCGCCCAAGTTTTCGAGAACTTGGGCGGGGCGATGACAGTGACCGCCCAGGTTTTCTAGAACTTGGGCGGGGCGATGACCGTGACCGCCCCGCAAGATTTCGAAGACTGGGGCGGGGCGATGACAGTGACCGCCCAAGTTTTCTAGAACTTGGCCGGGGCGATGACCGTGACCGCCCAAGTTTTCTAGAACTTGGGCGGGGCGATGACCGTGACCGCCCAAGTTTTCTAGAACTTGGGCGGGGCGATGACAGTGACCGCCCAAGTTTTCTAGAACTTGGGCGGGGCGATGACAGTGACCGCCCAAGTTTTCGAGAACTTGGGCGGGGCGATGACGTGACCGCCCAAGTTTTCGAAGACTTGGGCGGGGCGATGACAGTGACCGCCCAAGTTTTCTAGAACTTGGGCGGGGCGATGACCGTGACCGCCCAAGTTTTCTAGAACTTGGGCGGGGCGATGACAGTGACCGCCCAAGTTTTCTAGAACTTGGGCGGGGCGATGACCGTGACCGCCCAAGTTTACGAAGACTTAGGCGGGGCGATGACAGTGACCGCCCAAGTTTTCTAGAGCTTGGGCCGGGCGATGACCGTGACCGCCCAAGTTTTCTAGAACTTGGGCGGGGCGATGACCGTGACCGCCCAAGTTTCCTAAAACTTGGGCGGGGCGATGACCGTGACCGCCCAAGATTTCGAAGACTTGGGCGGGGCGATGCCCGTGACCGCCCAAGTTTTCTAGAACTTGGGCGGGGCGATGACCGTGACCGCCCAAGTTTTCTAGAACTTGGGCGGGGCGATGACAGTGACCGCCCAAGTTTTCGAGAACTTGGGCGGGGCGATGACAGTGGCCGCCCAAGTTTTCTAGAACTTGGGCGGGGCGATGACAGTGACCGCCCAAGTTTTCTAGAACTTGGCCGGGGCGATGACCGTGACCGCCCAAGTTTTCTAGAACTTGGGCGGGGCGATGACCGTGACCGCCCAAGTTTTCTAGAACTTGGGCGGGGCGATGACAGTGACCGCCCAAGATTTCGAAGACTTGGGCGGGGCGATGATAGTGACCGCCCAAGTTTTCGAAGACTTGAGCGGGGCGATGATAATGACCGCCCAAGTTTTCGAAGACTTGGGCGGGGCGATGACAGTGACCGCCCAAGTTTTCGAGAACTTGGGCGGGGCGATGACAGTGACCGCCCAGGTTTTCTAGAACTTGGGCGGGGCGATGACCGTGACCGCCCCGCAAGATTTTGAAGACAGGGGCGGGGCGATGACAGTGACCGCCCAAGTTTTCTAGAACTTGGGCGGGGCGATGACAGTGACCGCCCAAGTTTTCTAGAACTTGGGCGGGGCGATGACAGTGACCGCCCAAGTTTTCGAGAACTTGGCCGGGGCGATGACCGTGACCGCCCAAGTTTTCTAGAACTTGGGCGGGGCGATGACCGTGACCATCCAAGTTTTCTAGAACTTGGGCGGGGCGATGACAGTGGCCGCCCAAGATTTCGAAAACTTGGGCGGGGCGATGACCGTGACCGCCCAAGTTTTCGAAGACTTGGGCCGCGGGGCGATGACCGTGACCGCCCAAGTTTTCTAGAACTTGGGCGGGGCGATGACCGTGACCGCCCAAGTTTTCGAGAACTTGGGCGGGGCGATGACCGTGACCGCCCAAGTTTTCGAAGACTTGGCCGGGGCGATGACCGTGACCGCCCAAGTTTTCTAGAACTTGGGTGGGGCGATGACAGTGACCGCCCAAGTTTTCGAAGACTTGGGCGGGGCGATGACAGTGACCGCCCAAGTTTTCGAAGACTCGGGCGGGGCGATGGCAGTGACCGCCCAAGTTTTCGAAGACTCGGGCGGGGCGATGGCAGTGACCGCCCAAGTTTTCGAAGACTTGGGCGGGGCGATGACAGTGACCGCCCAAGTTTTCGAAGACTTGGGCGGGGCGATGACCGTGACCGCCCAAGTTTTCTAGAACTTGGGCGGGGCGATGACCGTGACCGCCCAAGTTTTCTAGAACTTGGGCGGGGCGATGACAGTGACCGCCCAAGTTTCCTAAAGCTTGGACGGGGCGATGACAGTGACCGCCCCGCAAGTTTTCGAAGACTTGGGCAGGGCGATGACCGAGACCGCCCAAGTTTTCGAGAACTTGGGCGGGCCGATGACAGTGACCGCCCAAGTTTTCTAGAACTTGGGCGGGGCGATGACCGTGACCGCCCAAGTTTTCGAAGACTTGGGCGGGGCGATGACAGTGACCGCCCAAGTTTTCGAAGACTTGGGCGGGGCGATGACAGTGACCGCCCAAGTTTTCGAAGACTTGGGCGGGGCGATGGCAGTGACCGCCCAAGTTTTCGAAGACTTGGGCGGGGCGATGGCAGTGACCGCCCAAGTTTTCGAAGACTTGGGCGGGGCGATGACAGTGACCGCCCAAGTTTTCGAAGACTTGGGCGGGGCGATGACAGTGACCGCCCAAGTTTTCGAAGACTTGGGCGGGGCGATGACAGTGACCGCCCAAGTTTTCGAAGACTTGGGCGGGGCGATGACAGTGACCGCCCAAGTTTTCGAAGACTTGGGCGGGGCGATGACCGTGACCGCCCAAGTTTTCTAGAACTTGGGCGGGGCGATGACCGTGACCGCCCAAGTTTTCGAGAACTTGGGCAGGGCGATGACCGTGACCGCCCAAGTTTTCTAGAACTTGGGCGGGGCGATGACCGTGACCGCCCAAGTTTTCTAGAACTTGGGCGGGGCGATGACAGTGGCCGCCCAAGTTTCCTAAAGCTTGGACGGGGCGATGACAGTGACCGCCCAAGTTTTCGAAGACTTGGGCAGGGCGATGACCGTGACCGCCCAAGTTTTCAAGAACTTGGGCGGGCCGATGACCGTGACCGCCCAAGTTTTCGAAGACTTGGGCGGGGCGATGACCGTGACCGCCCAAGTTTTCGAAGACTTGGGCGGGGCGATGACAGTGACGACCGCCCAAGTTTCCTAAGACTTGGGCGGAGCGATGACAGTGACCGCCCAAGTTTCCTAAGACTTGGGCGGGGCGATGACAGTGACCGCCCAAGTTTCCTAAGACTTAGGCGGGGCGATGACAGTGACCGCCAAGGTTTCCTAGAACTTGAGCGGGGCGATGACAGTGACCGCCCAAGTTTTCGAAAACTTGGGCGGGGCGATGACCGTGACCGCCCAAGTTTCCTA